>OX411309.1:96149548-96206999 GCA_948150685.1 Rhaphigaster nebulosa | reverse complement strand
AAAAAAAGAAGAAAATAATAGAGATAAATTATAACATTCGCTTAGCAGTTCCAATTAAAGCAGACGGTATTCTGGAATATGTAAGCATTAAGACCTTTGAGACAGAGCTAATCTATTATTGCAATTAGCGACGTGATTCGCGTATTGAATATTCCTAATCATGACATGATATTGCATGATCAATGTATAATTGAAAGTTTCAGTTATTACATATTGCTACTCATTAAGGCGATTGAACTTCATTTTACGTGATTATAATGAAATGTATTCACTAATTATTTAAACTTATCTTTAAAACATAAATGTATGCAATATTACAAAAATATTTATTACAATAATAAAATATTTTCAATGAAATAATGTGTCATATTTTGTGTAGAGAAACTGTAACTATTAATTATATTACTAATTATAACGATTATATTAGGAAATAAAATTTATTTTCTCAATCTTAGGAATCAATACAAATTTTTCTGCCCAATCCGAAATGTTTTATCTAAATATTATTTAAGAAAATTAATAATAGATATTATCAAAAGTATCTATAATTAAATACAATAATATCTATACATCGAACAAAGCAATACTCTAATCAAGTACTAACCGACGGGGAATAATAACAATACATATCTATATATATATATATATATATATATATATATCTATATATATATATATATATATATATATATATATATATATATATATATATATATATATATATATACATATAGATATATATGAGAAGCATGAACTAATAAAGGTGTTGAAAAAAAGAGAAACAACTGTAAATAATAAAGAAAAGAAGGCGTGCCTTCTCGTGAGAAACTGCCCCTAATTGGAAAAGCTGAGTATAAAAAGCAATGTTTAATTAGAAAAATAATATTAAGCAGATGGCGCCCGGTTTAGAAAATAGAAACGATAAATTTCGCTTTGCACTCAACGAGTTCTTTAATTTATCTTTCTTTTTTCTTGAGCAACCTAGATGACATCGTTTCAATTTAGAGTAGAGTGATAATAATAATTTAATTCCTAACATTTTTTTTATAATAAAATATATGTTATTTTAAATTTATATTTAAAAAATTATTTTGTATGTTATATCTTAAAGCCCCATTAAAGTTAACTACTACAATGCTATTTTTAATTTAAAGCAACTTTTAGCTTACCAAACTTTAATATCCTCACATAACTGTAATAGTTTACTTATTATTAACTGCTAATTGGCATATGTTATACAAACTACTTCTTAAGTAAACTGTGTATCTGTTTGCTATCAAATATCTCTATTTGAGAGAAGTAACCCAGATACGATCCTGTAAGTAACACAAACAAACTTGTAATAAACAGAGCTCTGCAGCACAAGGCTTCGAACTTTTCCAGAGTGAACTTTCTTTCTCAGCTTAGCCATAAACTTCTGCAGTGCAATAAATAAAAACAGTTCCATGAAAAATAATTTTATAATTATTTAGCGATGAAATCATAAAATAACTTTAATTGTTTAATCGCCAAAACCGATTTTCGATTTTTTTTTTTTTAATGTTTTGTTACGAAATCCGCAGTGCTTGATTTTACCGGCTTTTCCTATCAGCTCACCGGCCATCTTGAGGTAATCACCATATCCATTCCTTAAGTGTATGGAAAAGATATATCGGTGACCGCAATGAGAATTCAGATCGTCAGGAAAAATTATATCAAGACTGTGCTGTTTTTATACGTTTTTCTTCCTATTATACATAAAATAGGAAAAGGAATTTTATCATTTTTAAAAATCCTTTTATCGTTGACTTACTTAATTTAAACGTTTTGAGAGTACACTAAGGACTAAAAAGTAATTTTGTCGTTGTTGTCGTCGTTAACTATATCTCAGCTAAAGGGAAAGGATTTTTTTTTTTTTTTTTGTTTTTTGGAGGTATCCTTAAAATTTGATCCGTATTTGGTGCAAATTAGAAGATATGCTAGTATTCGTTCAGAGACCTAAAAAATCGAACTTTTAAGAATTTTTTTTTCTTTTTATTTGCAGAAACATAATCAGCCAAAGAACAAATGAAATTCTTTTCTATTAAAGCCTATTGTTCAAGATGACATTTTATTTTTATTTAGCATTATTTTTTTTTTATCTTGGTCGATTACTTATTTTGCTGCTATTAAATTTGTCTATCTATTTATTTATACTTATAATGTACACTTTTTTAAATATTTTTATTTTATTTCCTTGTTTTTTGTTCTCTTTTATCTTTTATATATGTTATGAATCGATTCTTATAGCCCTAATGCCTAATGTCCTTGAGTATAATAGTCTGTATTTTTTTCAATAAAAACGAATATATATTAAAGCTATGGAAGCTAATCAGAATAATATCGTCGAAAAAAGTGTGAAATCACGTAACTGCCACATCCCGACTTTTGATCGAAGTGTTATTATATATACAGATATATATTTAAATATTATATACTAGCCTGCGATGTTTAAAGGAAAAATAAAATAAAATTTACGCAGTAAAAAATAACTCTAAAACAAAACTTTTGTACCTATATGGCTTCATATTTTTCCTGACGCTATACTGGAGACAAAGTAAAAAATAAAAGTAGTAGTCTGTGTTGTATATTTTTCGTTAGTACTTTATTATTTTTGTATTATATTATTATTTTAATGATTTTTGTAAGCTTAAGGCAAATCGAAATTCACGAGTTCGAGCGAGTAATTAGGCGATGAAAGGAATGAGGTCCGAGTGGAAGGGCTGAATAAAAAGTCCGGCCCCTCATTCCACGCGGCAATTGGAAACTTTTACTGAAAGGACCCTGAGAAACGCACGTAAAGAATTTCAACTGGACTGTTATCATTTCAATAAGTCAGCATTGGGTTCGATGCCGGGCAAGTTTGACAATTACCTATTAGAGGACATTTAAAAGTTGGGGGTTGGGCTTTGAGCCGGACGAATTGAGGCCCATTTCATGGCTATTAAATCAGAATCCCTCCTTCTTTGTCCCCAGCTCATCTAATCTCTCCCTTCGAGTTTGAAAACTCCATTAAAAGTAAAGTGGTCCTCTGGTCGGGTTTCGCTTCTAATTCTCCCCCCTGTCATCTAAGCCGATGTAAACTATTTCGTTGGAATACCCTGTTTTCTTCTCATTCCAGTTTTCTTCACCGATTGAGTCTTCTGTTTCAAATGGATCCAATATCGTGCCCAAGGACTGCTGCAGCTTCCTTATATTTAAGATAGATTTTGTTAGATCAATTTTTATATTTTTTTTAATTAAACTTACATATACCTGAAATATACAGTATGGGAAATTATTGCGATCGTGAAAGTTTTGGAATCCGGCTTGAACCGAAATACACGCTTTACGGAACCCGAGGCCAAGTAACTAAGTCTAGCAAAATGGTCTGTGTATGTGTATGTGTTGTCTATATAGCTCAAAAATTAAAAGTTGTACGAAACTGAAACTTTTATTTTATGAATGTATATGCCTCAGACGCAGCAACTTTTTTGACAAAATCGAAGTGCCACTTTATATCATCGATTTCACAAATTTTTACAATTTTTATGATTTTGATCAAACTCGTTATATCAGTGTTTAAATAAATACTATTTAATATCGGCAAGGTCTTATCCCCACCGAAATAGTCTGACAGGACTTAAATACCGAATTTTCAAAATGTCTTCCTCTAAAATACCTTAATTTTGATTGTTGGAAATAATAAACCGTTTCTCGTTGTTATTCGTAATAAAAAATGGATTAATATAAACTGTGAAAGAATTCGATAATTAATTAAAGGATGAAATAATAAGAAACAATTTTCCTGGTTGAAAACAAATTTTCGGAAATGAGAGTAGTAATACAGATGTATAATATATCGTTTCAAAGCTAAAGATTTTAGAAAAAATAACATCTAACATTGAAGTCTTAGATGGCAATGGAGAGTGACGAAAAACGCATAAAGTTATGTGATTTTCGTAGATAATAATTTAAATTGTTATATTATTTTATGGTAACTAAATGCTTCCATAGAAACTAAATAGAAATTTTTTAAATTTACTTCAATTAGGAAGGTAAGTGAAAATTGTGTGATGAGCGCATCAGATTTGTTTTCCATTTACAGTGCTTAAATGGAGTGCTCCTGGATGTAATGGCGATTCCAAATGATAGTTTTTTGAAAGGGATCGGTCAGGTCAGAAAAAACAAAACAAGAATTAACAATTTAAATCATCGTGAGAATATTACTGTTAAATTACAAAAAACAAGGCCGTACGTCTTTCAAATATCCTTAAAACTAATCAGTCCACTTTCCGAAGAGAGCACATCTTAAGGTTTCGTTTTTGAAATTGTCCAATAATATTGTAAAAATAATTTTTATATTTTTTTTTTTTTTTTTAGTTTTGACGACTTATTAATTAATTTAAATTATTTTGATAAGGAATAATAAAAAAATATTATTAACCATTGTCATACATATTAAATTACGATGAATACAGTGTAGTGACGTGGTAAATATGCCACAATACATTATTGTCATCACCATTTATGCCTGATAAATATATCATAACAGAGAAACTATAGTGATAATTAAAAAAAAATGATATAAAATATAAATATGATTAGATATAAATATGTATATATATTTTTTTTCGAGACCAATAGGCACGAAGAAAAATTATTTTACATTAAAACATTAAATTCCGGAATACAATAGCCATGACGAACTTTTTTTTTTATTTGTAAAATTAAGAGCCACACAAAATTTCTCTATTTTCTGGATCATCGTGCATTGATTTAATTATTTTATAAATAGTATATATCTGTAATTTTATTTTATCAGGAATGCTACTTATTATTTCAGGTTATATAGAGCTTGCACATCTTGCCGTAAATATTACGAAAACCGATGGTAAGAAAATCTAGCAAAAAGTAAGCCAATTTATTCGTAAATTTTTTTTTTGTTAATTTAAAAAAAAATGAATAAAATATCGGAATGATATTAATATATATATATATATATATATATATATATATATATATATATATATATATATATATATATATATATATATATATATATATATATATATAAGTATATTCTTTCAAGACGTCAAGAATTGAAACTATGACAGAAATTGAACACAAACTTAAGCCCATTGGACCTACGCTTCATAGAAATAACGGAAAGCTAAAATGAAACCTAATGTAAATTTCAACTTTTTTCAATCAAAAACTATTAGGACTTTAACCAAAGTTCTATAGTACATTACCAACATTACTTAACAGTCGGACCTTCATATCCCAACAGTAGACGAACACATAATTCGGAAACCAAATATATAGCAGGCACATTATCACTTTTGCACAACTGCGTTGCGTAACTGCATGACTCTGGAATGAAGGCACTATACAATTAATAACTTTCCAAGCCTGTCTCTGATATGCCTACTCCGTTATTTATTTATTTTTATTTAATATTTAATAGACTACAACAGGTTTTGCGTTGAATTTGGGATTAACCATTTAAAAATACAATACTTGACATATACTTTTATATACATTAGTATTCATTTGTTGACAAAAAAAAAAAACAAGAAAAAAACTCAAGTACTTCATGTCTCTAATATGATAATGTTTAAAGAAGAATTATTTCTTCTTCTTCTGTGCTTGTATTTGCGTACTGTAATTTTTGAATCATCACCTATTTCAGTAATTAGAGTGTTTGAGGAATGTAAGCTTATTTTATAGAATAAATTAGTTAATTGTTAGATGTGCTCTTAAAAGTCATTTTTGAGTCCATGCATACCTTTGATATTTTAGGTTAGTGTGGATAATTATTGTCTACAATTTTTGAGGTATTTACAGCCAATATAAACAGATAATATTAATAGTATGACATATAATAGTATAACTTGAATAATTATTCAAAATTATTTAATAAAATAAAAATGAGTGGGTTCCTTTTAGTTGTTCACAAAATGATAATATATTTAATTGATATTACAGTCTTGAACAAAACTATATTTTATAATAGTAAGGTTTATTTTTTGCATTATTCTTTTTTGTATTCATTCAATTAAAATAACATTAAGTAATTATAAACTTAACCTCGGAGGCCCATCTGATTATTTTCTAATTAAATAATAGTAGTTGCAATAAAAGGATATTAGTCACCCTCATGCTACTGAAAATGGTAGTATTATTCTTATCTTACAAGGTAAATTAAAAATTTAAATTTTTATTTAGAAAAAAAATAAAATGAGTTTAAAAACGAATCGATCTCCAAAATGGGCCAGGAGTAATCTTTTCGATAAGGCCGGGACCAGGGAATGTACTTAAGAAAAATAAAAGGACAGAGATGAATGTTTTTCTGGCCGGTCGATACGATTTGCATATTGACCTCATTCTTATTTTATTTGATCCGTTTTGGTTTTATATTTTTCCTCAGTCATGATTGGATTCTATCTCGGGGGATTTTATTTATAAGATTTATATTCAAAATAGTCGTTACACCGGATTTTTTATAGATGTTATTACGGGAAATTGCTTTTGTTATTAGCTATATTGTAGAACTACAAGTGTGGTTAAATTGCCAAATGGATGGAATCATGAGCTTTACTTTTTTAGGCTTTTAGTAGTAAGATCTGAGTTCTGAATTATTATACCGAGCATTGTTTACAACAAACAAATAACTAGCAGGTCAATCATATTTATGCTCTTTTTTTAATGATTAAATATTATTTATATTATTATCTATTTATCTAATATGTAAATTATCATTTTAGAACTTATAATCAATCCACTACAAATAAACAATTTCAAATTATCAAGGCAGTATTTTAACTATTTAATTATTAACAAAACGTTTACTATCTGAGGATAAGGAAACTCACATTAACCTAGGACTTCGAATTAACAAAATAAACATGCTCTTCATAACAATATAATATATTATGTTGCATATAATAATATATTGCAAACATAATAAAATGCAAAATGCAAAAGTATATATTTTTAAAATAACCTTATTGGTTTTATCTTTTACAAATATGGTAGGTATAAAATATACAAGATTTCTATGAGGTTCTTTTAGCAGCAATATGTATATAGAATATAGAATATATATATATATATATATATATATATATATATATATATATATATATATATATATATATATATATTGCTGCTAAAAGAACCTCATAGAAATCTTGTATATTTTATACCTACCATATTTGTAAAAGATAAAACCAATAAGGTTATTTTAAAAATATATACTATATATATACTTCCCTATCAATAAATGTATTTATTAATTAAGTTTGATACAAATAAAACGACTTCGTTATTTAATTATATACGTAAAATATGTTTTTCTAAAATTAAATTGGGATGTGTCCTTACTTTTTTATGACCCATGCTAATTAAAAATAATGTCCGATGGAAACAAGAAAGTGTTTTATTAGTATGGTTCGTATCCGCTTTTTGGATCCTGCCCATGTTTTTATCAGGAGCTGGTGCCCGCATGAGAAACTTAATTTTTTACTCAGAAAAGGGAAGGGGAAAGAAGCCTACACTAGGAGAATTTGAGTCACGTCCTTTATTGAGATATAATGTAGAATGCAAATCAGGTCCCACTCCACCAACATTTTCGGAATAAACAAACTAAAATGAAGAATGAAGCAATATTACCTCGCTCTAGATCCGCGGAGGGATATTGTTTCGGAATGCGTTTCGCGCTTCCGCACGTACCTATCAGTGGCTGAATATATAACTGCGATCCGGTATATTAAGTTATGTATATACATATACACGTATGTATATAACCTGTTCTTAGCTTTTCCTATTCAAAATACCCCTCAAGATTATTGCGAAGGGGTTTGAGAGTTCAAAAAAAGTGACCAGACTAATTCAATCTAACTGCAATCGTTATTAATAACAAATAAATAATTATAAATTAAGTTTATTATTTTTATTTTTTTTTTGCAAGCAAATTCACTGGTTGTATCATTGTCAGGTCGGAATATAAAAAAATAAGGCTAAACAAATAGTTAACTGGGCTATGATCATATTATTAATTTTAAAATAAATTATTATTAAAATAGTCATTTTTATGGTAATTTATAATAAGAGAGGTTATTACTGTAAAGGCTATAAAAATAAAAATTATTTTAAATGGTGAATTATCTTCGAATTAAATTTGAATTATATGGATTCACGTCATTGCGTTTTTCTACTTAAAAGGTGGTTTAGTTGAAATGTCATTAATTAATTAATGAAGTTGTACTCTAAATAGAAGTAATTTTAAAATTTTATATTATTTCATGACAAACAAGCATAATAATTAAACGGTAGAAATCCAAAATAGTTATAAATAAAAAATAAAACTGAAATCGAATGCAATAGTTTAAATGGTTTCCTGTATAAACTACTCTCTAGTTTAATATTGAAAAGGCTGCGAAAATATGCCGAGGAAATTTTGGATGATTACCAATGTGGTTTTAGAGCTGGCAGAGGTACAGATCAAATGCAGATCAAATTTTTGTAGTAAGACAAATTATGGAAAAATGCTACTAATATGATATCGATCTGCACTTATTATTCATTGACTACAAGCAGGAGTTTGATAGTATCAAGAGATCGACTTTGTTAAGTGTACTAGTGAAAAATAGGGTGCCACAAATATGAATTAATTTGTTGTTATTGGAAATAAAGTTGGTGGATCATTTAAGGTGCAATCCGGAGTTCGTGAAGGAGACGCCTTGTCGGCAGCGCTATTCAACATAGCTCTGCATGCTGCTGTGAAAGATGCAGCTAAAAGAGGTCCTTTTGTTGATAAGACATGGAAAATTTGTGTCGATGTTGATGATCTAGTGATTTCTGCCAGAAGTGAAAAGAGGCCTTTGAAGTAATACTCGAAAATTGCAAAAAAAAAAGTAGGTCTTGTGGTCAACAAAAGCAAAACGAAATACCTTAAATTATCCTCGGCAGCAAGTAGAAGATCCTGCAGCGACATAAAATAAGGAATTTCAAGTTTGAAAATGTACATACATCTGTGTGTCTTCGTTCTGCCCTAAATGATGAAGATTTAATCAGCCAAGATATTAACAACAGGATATTGGCTGGTAATAGAGCCTCACTATGGGAACCTAAAATTTCTCAAGTCATCAAAAGCTACAATCAAATGTTATCAAAAGCTACAAAATTAAAGCTATATAAAACTCCTATAGACCAGCAGTCATCTATGGAGTTATCTTCTTGTCACAAGAAGATTGCCGTAAATTAAAAGTATTTGAAAGAATGATAATAAGAAGGATTTACGGCGCTACACGAGTTAATGGTGAATGGAAAATTAAGAGTAACAGTGAAATCGAGATGATCGTCCCATTTTCACTATTTTGCGCAACAGGAATGTTGAAATAAATAGTATAATGGATTATTTCGGAAGGGAATAGAAAAAAAAAGATGTGGGAAGAGATTGAATAGTAGCCACACAGATAGCTGAATAAAATGTTTATGTAGGCCGAACCGTCCATACTGAATAAATGATGGTCGTGGGACCCTTTGGGAAATACCATCAGAGAAAAGCGATGCGCCCCTTCGGCACCTGCAGCTCTTTGATAAAGCCCTATACTTGGAGAGGGTCTCCGAGATTAAGTCCATTTTTTGGGGATTCTTGCTGCTCTTGTTTCGCCGAGTGATAAAATAAAGAAATAGAACTTCAGATAAAAATCTGGGCTTTATGAACTTGAAAATGCGGAATTAAATTAACATATATTTTAGTTTTTACTTAAATTTTTATATGATTGAAAAATGTTACTTTGGGCTGTATAAGAAAGATTGGAGTAATACAAATATTTTAAATACTGTTGCATTAAATAATTGTCATTCTCAATCTTCAACTACAAGCTTAAAAGAACTAGTATTGCAGAATTGTGCGGCATATGGTCCTATTGGATCTCTTCGCTAAAATCAGTCGGCTACCTGAAGGTTTCTACCCAGTCTTAACGGTTTATTTCGCAGGACCGTCATGAAATAAATGTTATATAACGTAGCTGAGATTCAAATCCAGATCATTCAGATTTTTTTAATATAAAAATACGGACGTATAAAAAAGACATAAAAAAAAGTAAATTATTTAAATGTTTTTTTATTTCCTTGTACGAAGTAAAGGAAGTATTGTATTCGCGAAAATTTTCGGTTTTCAGATTTCAACGGAAATATCCATTTTGACCATCCCTGAATCCATTTTGACTACTTTCGTCGTGGCGTCTGTACGTACGTACGCACGTACGTTCGTATTTCGCATAACTCAAAAACGGTTTACCGTAGAAAGTTGAAATTTTGTATCTAGTTGTGAACCTCTCTTTTTGGTCACTGCTTGATCACCGGAAGTTGTACTTTACTTTAAGGTCATAATTGATTTTTATCAAACATTATATTGAAATACTATGCAAAACTTCTCAAATTTAGTATTTATAACTTATATATTTATTTAAATAACATACTAGATGTTGGTGTAAATTGGAAAACCGTAAGTGGTACTTTACTTGAAGGTCATATTAGACTTTCGTCAAAAAATATATTAAAATATGATGTAAAACTACTCAAATTTGGTAAGTAGGACTTATATATCAATATAAATGTATTTACTAGATTTTGGTTAAGATTCGTGAGCGGAAAAGGGTACTTTACTTGAAAGTCATAATAAGCTTCAAAAATCAAAACATCAAAAATTATATTTAAATTAAAAGAGAAATCATATGTTTCGGTAATAAAGGTTACAAACGCAATTTTTATTACATTTTATTATTACATTTTTATTACTTGTTTTAAGTGTTAAAATTGAGTCTAAAATACTAGTTTTCTTCCCCATTTGTGAGATCAAAAGTCTTCATCATGAGAATAAGATATTAGTTAAGTGGGTTTTTCCGCTTAAAATGTCGAAACTGTCCATTTCTAATGGTTTATCCAGTGATATTGACAGTTTTATTGTTGTCATGGAACATGAAGAAATATCTTGGAAAATAGTTACCTACTGAAGGAAACGACATATATAGCATTTCCACGTCAATTGTAACCTTTTCCAAATCAATTGTCACCTTTTCCATTTCAATTGTAACTTTTTCCATTTCAAATGTTACCTTTTCCATTTCAATTGTAACCCTTTCCAAATCAATTGTCACCTTTTCCAATTCAATTGTAACATTTTCCATTTCAAATGTAACTTTTTCCATTTCAATTGTAACCCAACCGGACATGAAATAATTCAATATTATTCATTTTATTATTGAAAAATAATTATTTTAATTACATTAATGACTTTTGAAATAATTTCAGCATATTCTTTCGACATTTATTTCGTTTATTAGATAATTGATATTAAGTGCTAATTTCAAGTAGGTAGTTTAAATTTTTTAAATAAAATTGTCGTTTATTTATTTTTAAATATTTATTATTTTTATTTGTTTAGTGGGGGAGGGTGGATTTCATCGATTTGATGATCGTTCATAAGGTTTTCGAAGTTGTTAATGTCAAATTTACTATCGAAATTTTATTCGGCCATGAGTGTTTCTACTTAAATATTCGTTTTCAAAATTCTTCGGTATTGGCATCGTTTACTAGGTTTTCAAGGGCGCTATTTCCGAATTCACTATCGGATTTCCGATCGCGCATGCGCATTTCGCTTTTACGTTGCTATTGGAGATTTCTATGATAAAGGGATCGTTTATTAGGTTTTAAGGGTTCTGATTCCATTTTTTTAGTTAGATTTTGGATCGCGCATGCGCGTTTCGCATATCCGTTCCTGTTGGAGTTTTTTTATGATAAAGGTATCGTTTATAAGGTTTTCGAGGATTCTGATTCCATTTTTTTAGTTAGATTTTGGATTGCGTATGCGCGTTTCGTATTCCCGTTGCTATTGAAGATTTCTATGATAAAGGGGTCGTTTATTAGGTTATCGAGGGTTCTGATTCCATATTTTTAATTGGATTTTTGATCGCGCATGCGCATTTTTCATTTCCGTTAATGTTGGGTTTTTTTTATGATAAAGGGATCGTTCATTAGGTTTTTAAGGGATCTGATTCCATTTTTTAGTTAGATTTTGGATCGCGCATGCTCGTTTCGCATATCCGTTCCTGTTGGAGTTTTTTTTATGATAAAGGTATCGTTTATAAGGTTTTCGAGGATTCCGATTCCGTTATTTTAAATGAATTTTTTATTGAGCATGCGCATTTCGAATTACTATTACAGTGACATTTCTTTGGTACGGATATCGATTCTGGTTTCGAGGGTTCTGATTCGATTTTGTTAATAGGAATTGTGATTGAGCCATCGCTCTTCCATATTGATATTATCTTTGTAACACAAATCGTTAATTAGGTTTTCGCGGGTTCTTATTCCTTTTTTCAAATTTTATTTTTTATTGAGCATGTGCATTTCAAATACAATTATATTTGACATTTTTTTGAGTATATCGTCCTATAAAACCTAATAAACAATAACTTTACCGACAAAAAGGTAAATGGTAGCGGTTATCCGAAATGAGGATGTTCGATGAAATATCCAATTCCAAAAAATAAATCAGAGCATTTGAAAATCTAATAAACGGCTCTTATAAGCGAAGAAAAGTTCATTAAGAACAGTCAATCGCAATGCGCACGCGGGATTAAAAATCCGATTGTTAATTCGAAAATATGACGATTGATAACTTCATAAATGATACTGATAACAAAGAGATGTCAACATTAATAGTAATTTGAAATGCACATGCTCGATAACAACCTTCGAAAATCTAACTAACGGTAAACTATAAACAATATATATAAATGAAAAAGTTTAAACGCGCATGCTCAATAAAAAATTCATTTAAAATAACGGAATCGGAATCCTCGAAAACCTTATAAACGATACCTTTATCATAAAAAAACTCCAACAGGAACGGATATGCGAAACGAGCATGCGCGATCCAAAATCTAACTAAAAAATGGAATCAGATCCCTTAAAAACCTAATGAACGATCCCTTTATCATAAAAAAAACCCAACATTAACGGAAATGAAAAACGCGCATGCGCGATCCAAAATCTAACTAAAAAAATGGAATCAGAACCCTTAAAAACCTAATAAACGATCCCTTTATCATAGAAATCTCCAATAGCAACGTAAAAGCGAAATGCGCATGCGCGATCGGAAATCCGATAGTGAATTCGGAAATAGCGCCCTTGAAAACCTAGTAAACGATGCCAATACCGAAGAATTTTGAAAACGAATATTTAAGTAGAAACACTCATGGCCGAATAAAATTTCGATAGTAAATTTGACATTAACAACTTCGAAAACCTTATGAACGATCATCAAATCGATGAAATCCACCCTCCCCCACTAAACAAATAAAAATAATAAAGTTTATTTAAAAATAAATAAACGACAATTTTATTTAAAAAATTTAAACTACCTACTTGAAATTAGCACTTAATATCAATTATCTAATAAACGAAATAAATGTCGAAAGAATATGCTTAAATTATTTCAAAAGTCATTAATGTAATTAAAATAATTATTTTTCAATAATAAAATGAATAATATTGAATTATTTCATGTCCGGTTGGGTTACAATTGAAATGGAAAAAGTTACATTTGAAATGGAAAAGGTTACAATTGAATTGGAAAAGGTGACAATTGATTTGGAAAGGGTTACAATTGAAATGGAAAAGGTAACATTTGAAATGGAAAAAGTTACAATTGAAATGGAAAAGGTGACAATTGATTTGGAAAAG
Organism: Rhaphigaster nebulosa; assembly: GCA_948150685.1. NCBI lineage: Eukaryota > Metazoa > Arthropoda > Insecta > Hemiptera > Pentatomidae > Rhaphigaster > Rhaphigaster nebulosa. The sequence goes on along the minus strand of OX411309.1, from coordinate 96,193,241 downwards.
GTTACAATTGACGTGGAAATGCTATAGTAACGGAATGAGACCTCCAGTGACAAGAGTGTGTGTTTGTGTGTGTGTGTGTGTGTGCGCGCGCGCGTGTCAATAGATGGATGTCGCTACGCCGAGTGTCGTTTTTACTGCAATCTTCGAAAACTAGTAACCAAATTCAGTATCACTTTTTGAGCCACGGATTTATAATTTAACAGGAGTACAAGGAAGTCATGTGTTGCCCACATCAGATATTTTAACTCCATATAATTATAAAATTTATTATTAAATTAACTGTAAGAGATTATTATTTCTATATAAATGCGACCATGCGATACAAAACTGATTAATACAACTAACAGATAACAGTAAAATAAAAAGTTAATTATTATTAAACAAAACTTATGCTTTCAGAAACAGATATACGAGATCTATTACACAAAATAAATCATTTATCGCTGGTACTAGGTTGTTACAAAAGTGCTTGTGCATTAGTATAGCTTTGTTTCAGATTACATATTTTAAACATTATTGAAGACTACTCTTCAAAGTAAAGTCCCCTTTTTTCAACTTCTTTCATTCATCTTTCTGCCAGTAATTGGACTTAATGCCGGTACCACTGCTTTGGTTTTGAGGCAAAGAACTCTTCACATCCAATATTTATGTCCTCGTAATTATCAAAGATCCGACCTTTTAAAAAATGAGCCATTGATTTAAACAAACCATAATATGGGCTGTACGGAGGACGAGGTTAAACATTTACTCCTTGTAGCTCCGATAATTTTTTTCATGGTCAAACGAGAACGATGTGGAGCGATGCGTTGCAAAATGGCTTGGTTCCTGTTGACCAAAGCTGAGAACTTTTCACTCAAAACTGCATAAACACTGCCTAGCTGCTCATAGTAAAGGCTTGAGTCCCTACTGCGGCTGATAAATCACGAGTAGTTGCAAGTGGGTCCAGGTTCACACATTCAAGAAGGTCCTCAACAACGATCGATGGGCAACCTGATTTGGATTGTGCGGCTGTATTTCGCTGGATAATTTACTCTCCTTATATGGCACAAATTTATTTGGCGGCTGCCTTTGCGCCTAAATCTTTTTTCCAGTAATGCCTCAAAAGACCGCGAATCACGATTTTTTCTTCTGAGATTGCACATACGTTTTGAAAATGTAAATGAGGCCATAAAGCGAGCTCAAGTCATAAGGAATTAAATGATTAGTCAGAGTAAACATTTACATAAATAGTAGGAACAAAAACATTCTTATAGGATAATTATGCGAGTTGGAATAAAGGTTGTGTTCATGTACAAGGGCTTTTTTAACAAACTAGTATAAGTTTTGTCACATTTCCGCCAAAATAGATAGGATTTATAATATCTGAAGTTTTGTATCAATCAAATATTGACTGATAGAAGCACATTTACTTAATTTATAGAAACATTTTTACGATAACTAGTCCATCATGGCCATTAAAGAAACAATAAGCTTTTAGACTCATTGATTTGCGAAGTAGATTGTATCTGTTTTTGTTCGTTTTATTTATTTATTTTTTAACCCACTCTTAAAATATTTAAAATAATTGGTCATTGTCTATAGTTATACAACTCTATATATATATATATATATATATATATATATATATATATATATATATATATATATATATACATAAAATATCGCTCATTTGCTGCGATCACGTTATAACTTGAAAATCATGATTTGATATGTTTTTTTTTTCAATTTTTAAAGGGTCATTTTTGAGCTTCTAACGCCAATCGTACCATTTTTTTTTGTTTTGTATTATAGTAACACAAAAATCGAGGCGTGGAGAGGCAAAAGAGATAAATCCAAATGTGAATATTTTTCAGGAAGCCCAGAAATATGCATAATTCAGGGGTTTATCCCCTTTTAAAACTCAAACAAAACTTTAAACCTAATATCGGATTCAGAACGTTCTGAGGTCTTAAGCATGCACACTATCGCTCAGTATGGACAGTACTAAAAATTATGAAATTATACACTTTAATGCAAGAAAAGAATTTACTATTATACAATATATAGTCATATATTTACTCTACAGCCCATAAACAAAAAACAATGTAAAATTAACGAATACTGAACGGAGTTTTTATAACAAAAAAAATCCATCCTTTTTATAATACTGCTTTTACGATTCTAGGCATTCCATCAATTAATTTTTTTTATTTCTCTTGTGGTAAATCTTTTCAGGCATCTTGAAGAAGACTCAAAAGATGCTTTTTGGACATGGGTCGCTCCTTTCCTACTGTTCAGTCCAGCTCATACCATAGCAACTCTACGGGGTTGAGGTCTGGGACTCTGTGATGGCTGTATCACCATTTTGAGTACTTTTTTTTCCTCCTGGTTTGCTGTATACTTCGCACAAAGCTTTGAGGTATGCTTCGGATCGTATCTTTAATTTTCACGAATCCTTTCCCGATTAATCGCAACCGAAATTTACCGTTATTTTTTTTTATCGTTCTATCCTATTAATTTTATAAATTTTCAATAAGTCTTCCATAACTTCCAATGAACAGTACCTCCATACTACAATAGATTCACCTCCATGCTTAACAATCTGGGATCGTCTTTTCATTCTTAGACCGATGTACAATGATTCTCCAAGACGCTGTGCCAGTTTTACAATTTCCCAGCTTAAATTGGCATTGTTTGGAAAACTTAGCATAATTATGCGAAGAACAGAGGACAAACATGGCAAAGACTACGTAACTAAAGACTTACATGGTGTTATGCAAAATATAGTCCGCTGCTTCCGAGAATATTCTTATAAATATTAAAATTTAATAACATATTTAGATAGGAGAGATATGAAAGCTTTGCGTCCTCGTCGGTAAAGCCGAAGTCCAACCATACTCAGACTGGATTAACCTGGGCCGGCCGCGCCAGGATAAATAGAGAGGGTTTTTTTTGTTCTATAGAACAATAAGAGCTGGGCATCCAAAGCTGTAAAGGTTATAAGGGCTCAAAGCTTATATACTTGGAATTGTTCCGTAGTTGAAACTCAAGGAAGTTCGCATTGAATCGAACCGAGCGAAGGCTATTTTGAGCTATACCATAACAAAGGGTCTTAGCTCCAACAAGTAATTACATACGTATCTCGAAAAATTTAAACATATGTCAAAAAAATAAAAATTACTAAACATCTAAATTCCTTGCTATAAATGAGTAATTTAAAGTAGAGATGGCGAACCCGCTCATGGACTGATTCAAAGGTTGGCGAACTGTAACTAAAAAAAAAGAGAGTGGAGCTCACTCAAAGAAAACTCAAAACCATTCCGATCCAAACTGATATTAGCTAGCCAAAACTGTACTTCTTTTTTTTCTTTTAGATGGGCTAAGTCCGTAGGCTCGATTCTCGTGTTTATTTCTGGATCAGATCGGCGGATTTCTAGCCTATTATTGCCCACTAGCCATAAGCCATGTTAGATTTTTTTTTTTAATTCGCCAGCGCTCACTGGTCCAGATCAAGGTAGAAAAACATGGCCAAAAATCTTGAAGTATCGGAAACATATTGAACTGGCTTGAAAACACAACTAAAAGCACTAACAAATTTCAACGCTATAATAAGTTGTCTTTAAAACAAAAAATATTGGCAAAACAAAATATTTAATACTATTATATTTAAAACTTACGTAAAATTTACAAATTAGTCATACCTGAATAAAAATATGATAAATCAATAACAAGTAGCAATAGAATCCGATTCATTTGGATCGGAGTTATAATCGCTTTCATTCATTTCGTCGCTTACATGTTAAACTTACGAATAGGAAAAATTCTATTTATTTACTTTTTTCTTTTCGACAGTATTTTGGTTGATGCAGCCTGTAGTAAAGTAACGAATCTGTTACGACATTAGAAAGTGCTGAAATTTTCATCTGACGAAAAACGTCTGAAAGCCTGAAGCTTCCATGTTAAAGTAATGAATATGTGTATTATTCTAAAGGAGAAAAAATAAATACATATAAAACCATCAGAAAAAATAAAAAAAAACAACAACAAATTTTAAAATAATCGAAATCGACCCTTATACACAGAAGAATGTAACATTTTTATTGCTCTCCTGAAAAGTAGTGATTTTCACATTCGTAAGTTTACCATGAGAACGAAGATTTTTGGTTCTAAAAGACTAAGTACCACTATCGAGTTGAGATTTCTTATTAGAAGATTATTTTTGCATTTTTGAGACCATGGGGTCAGAAGAAATAAGAAAATGATGGAACTCTAGAGTAATCTTCTTTATATTTTTTTTAAAACCTTTATGACGAGCATCAAGCTCTCTTATAATAATTGACCAAATTTACCTATCTCTATCACGTTTGCTTCCTCATTTTTTCCTTCTTATTGTAAATTCATTCAGGGTGCATAACCAAGTTCCAAGAAAGGAGTGAGCTGATCTTTCTCTCCTCCTCGTATATTTTTGTAGAAACTTTTTTGAAATTCTATGTGCTCTTTGTCATCTAAGTTTTATATCATAAATTTAAGACCATAATAAATTGAATTCACGAGGGCTAAGGCTGTTGTTTTTCCTCTTTCATTTTACAAAATTGATAAAGCATTGCTTGATAGCATTAAAATTCGAAATATTTTCAGTTTTCATAATCTCGAAAATTTCTCTTCTTGAAAGTTAATTAATATGTGTGGTCGAAATCCTACTGAAAGAAAAAAAATATAACAGTGTAATTTATATAAGATTGATATTTCATTTGAAAAAAAAAATTAATAAAAGAATAAGTTGCAAATTATTGCAGTTATTTTTTTTTGTTGCCAAAAAGGACCTTTGACAGTAAAATTGATGATAATATATATAAATATAATATAATATATCTATAGAAACTTATTATTTTAAGAACAATAAAAATAACTTACCGTGAGCCATACAATCAATGTTTAATAAAGTAATATAAGTATCGAGGTGGTTAATTGTTGTGTTGGTAATTTCTGACTCCTTAAATTTCTCCAATAATTTTTATCCACTAAATTGTTCATTGATTTGACGTTCTGTGCGGCGGGACAAAAATTGTCATATAATAAGACGTACGCGTATTGTTCGATTGTAGTTCCGTCCAAGATATTTATTACAGATATCTGTCTAAAACCAGTTTTCCACTAACGTACTACTAAGGGTCGCTGATTTTACAGTTTTCAACGAAAAATTCCAGACTCGTCTAAAAAATCCCTTCGTGTATGACCAACAATGGCCTGAGATGATCAACGAAATAGAGACCGGTTAATGAATGAGATGCGAAATCTGAACTGTATTCAAAATCAAAAAAACAGTAGTGTTGAAAAGTAATGAAAATCAATTATTAAAACGAAATTGAAAATATTAAATACAATTTTATTAATTAAATACAATTTTGAAAAATTCATCAATAATTTTTACGAAATACCACAACTTGTCTTAAATTATTAAGAACGCAATGCAGTAAGAATGAATTATTACAATCTAATTGAATTTTCTGGGAAAAATATTTTTTACGACTAGGTTCAAAAATGAAAAAAAAAATATATCTTTCATTCTATGTAATGAGGGTTCCGGAAATGTAAACGGTCCAAAAAAATATATACACTAAAGTAAGTCGAGTTTGTGACATCGTTGTGCAAACGAAATTTATTTTCAGAGAAAAATAAATGAACAAAGTTATATTTATTTAGTTTGTAATATCTCATTTATTTAACGCGCATCTTTGAATGCCTCTAGAGTTCACATTCAATTAAAACATCTTAATTTTAACACGCTAGTACTTCGTAAGGATTTTCATAGGGATTTTCCTCATTTAAGGTTTTACTCATGACAAGTAAAATTCCTGACTAATTGGAATTTCACATTTTATAAATAGCTAACAATGTGGTTTGGCATTTTTAGATTATGATAGCTGAGTTAAAATAACATGCTGTAATAAAATAAATTGAATGAATGTTCAAAAAATTACGTTAAAAGTAAAATTATCAGGGTAACAATCGTGAAAATGAATTAAAATACTGAACATGTTATTCTGGATATCACACTTATCTTTCTCTACAATTAAACGTTTACTGGAAAACACACATCTGTTGTTAACTATAAAAAAAAAAAAAAATGGCCACTCTTTACCAACTTGACAGAACAAAGATTCCCATAAATTTCATTCAAATCTAGATAACACTCATTAGGTAACACTCATGACAGATTTTTAGGATGGTACTAAAACTTGATACATAGATATTGGAACAATAATTTTTATGGTATATCTTGCATTGCTCTATTATACTAGTTATCCTAATAGCAAATTAGTACAATATTAATCCTTAAATAAATTTATTTATTTACACATAAATACTTAAAGTTGTAACAGTCCGGTTAAGGACAGAGAGAAAAGGGTCTTCTGCAAAATGTTTATTTCATTTATTTATATTTTTTTTTACTGTTTAGCTTGAATGTTAGGATTTAGTTATCTAATTTCATTTTGTTATAATTACTTTTCTTTATCAGTCGAATTTAAAAATATCTCTAAAGTGGCGTAGAAAAAGGTAAAAATAAAGTGAAACCTATGGACCGTAATGTTGCATAAAATTGAAAATAACCAATTAACTAATATCGTGGAGATAAATATAATTATTTACTTATTAAAAAAATATATATTTTTTTTCAATTCTATTTTGATTTTTATTTAATTAACCTTATGAACCCCATGCACCCAAAAATCCTCAATTAACATCATTACTTCCGCTAAAACTTTATAAAAAGGAGGTGACCCTGTGACTTTCTAACAGATTAATTATTATGTTTAACAATTTTATTAAATTAAGTAAACAATTAGTTCAATATAGGTGATATACAAATTAATGTTAAGCCTTAAAGTTTAACATCAAAGCAGATTTTGGCAAAACTAATTTTTAAAATGCCCGTTGTAATATAAATCGTTCTGTCAAAAATAACCAATTTATTTATAAAAAGTAGAGTAAATAAACCTGGAATCGTAGGGTTGCAAAGAAAAGGGTTTTGATAAATGACCAGCCGTCAGAGGTTAGACATATATGTAGCGAGACCTACCCTTCTCCTAATTACATTTCGTCTTCTGGAAATTAAATTTCCTTGTTCTCCGGAATGTTGTTCCAAGCCAATTTCATTAAGTTACGACCATTTTTTTTTTGTTTTTATAACGTTCTAAAAATTATAACACACACACATTTATACATATATATATATATATATATATATATATATATATATATATATATATATATATATATATATATATATATATATATATATATATATATATATATATAATTGTCACGTAAGTGTTATAGTAATTGGAACTCTTTTGTCTTTTCGGTTTTGTATGAAAATTCCAAGTAAGACACTTGTCAAGATATATTTAATATTTGAAAATTTTATGATTGACTGTATTAGGCAACATCGTTTTTTTCAAAAATTTAAAAGATCAGTAAAGAAAAATATAGGCAAATATTAAACTGACTGTAATATTTTTTATGCTAATGCTGATGCTCTACATGGAAATTTTTAATATTCATATGAATTATTTGCTGGATCTCAATTCCGCAGTTGACAGATTCGAATGAATAAACGGAAGGCAAAAAAACAAAACAATAAATACAAATAATAAGAATTATTATATATTATATATTTAAGTTATTTTAAATAAGGAAAAAAATAAACATGGATATTTTAACATTTTGTTTATAGATAATTTTGATTGACCCAGAATAAATTCGTTGGGATTGGTCAGGGCAGATAAAAATTCTCCATAACTGAATAAATAATTCCTTTAATTCATTTTATTTAATTTTAGTCACCGACGCCATAACACACATTTTAGGTCTTTATAGAACTAGAAATAAAAAAAAAAATGTGATAGGTATGAATTTTTCTAAAGATCATTACGACCAAGAATAGTTTAGGAAAATGTCATATACATTAATACCCTTAATCGATGAAAAAATACCCTCATCTATCCAGGTTCATTTACAACTAATTGTAAGTCCAATTAGCCATAGAGATGATAAGAAATCCATATCATTTCCATTTCATTATCATTCGTATTCTTGTATATTTCTACTCCTTTCCTTGACTGTTTCTTGAATTTGTTCCCGTTTCAACGATCTCATATCTACCTTTCTTCTTCCCACCACCACACCCTACAGGTTTTCCCAGCTCTTTTTAATTAACATTATCATCTCTCCGTACAGCACTACTTTTCTTTTCCTCATTTCTTTTTATGAGCAAGTATAAATTTACAAATTAACTGACTAATTATTTTATGAAGATGTTTATTTTATTTTTTATTTTCCCTACTTTTTCTTCATTCCTCACATACTTGTTTTCCTTCATATTATTATAATAAAATAATATATAATTAATACAAATATACTTAGAGATGCACCCGTATCATCTTTTTCATGGACTTTATCATTAAATTGGTTCCTGATAATGACACCATATATGAGCCGCGCTTAAGACGTACCAATGTGCTTCCGTCCTCAAAGTTTTTGATGTTTTTCTAGCAGTTTTTATATTTGTGGGTCGTTGTTCGATGTTACTTTTAGTAAGCAAATAAAAGTATCGTAAAAGATTTAATATAATAAATCTATTACCTTCTTTTAAATCGCATTTATTAATTTTTTGCAATTAACTATGATTAATTTATTTTCCACATGATATTATTTTCTGTACTTTTTTTGTTATTAACGTTAATTTGTTATTAAATTATTACGTTCTTATCTCACATTACTTAATTTCGTCCATCAAATGCATATATATGAATACATATTCTAAATAATTACCAAACTTTCTCGTCGATTCATTATGAAACAAAAATTAACCAGGTATTTAAATATTCAGATTACGTCTTCCAGCTATTTTTATTTTTCGATTTCAAAAAATAAACGTTTGATGTAAAAATTTTGTTTGATGTCAAAATAAACGAATACGTGAACATGATATTTTTATTGGTAGAATAATGGCAAAATCATCACAGAATTACAGAAATTCATAATGTTTCATCTGATATTTTCTGTAAAAATAATAACAAAAAGCACCAATCTATATGTGTGTGAGTGAGTGTGTGGGTGGGAGGGTGGTTGTGTGTGTTCATATTTTAAACGTTTTCTGATATTAAATATAATAAATGATAAAAATTATATTCATCTCATTCATATTATACATGCCACAAATTTATTGATTACTGACTGATTATTGATCTTACGATTTTACTATTGGGAGACGGTATGCCCCAACAATCTTATTTATCCCCAAAAGAATGCTAGTTATTCATAGCATTAAAAGATGTGTTACATGTTTTAATTTTTTAAATAATTATAGGTTCGATTCCCTGCAATATGTTAAAGTCTCTCACATTGTATTCTTGTAATAATTTCTACATCCTTCAAAATTTGTGAAATTTCTCAATTTTTATTTTTGGTTCACCAAAGGGTTGTAAAAGTTGATTTTTCTATTTTTAATGAAGGGAAACATTGTAGGCAGATAGTTTAGCGTGAAATTCCAACTTTATTCTCAAACGGCCAATTACCTGAAAAGTTTCAATTTTTTCTAGTTGACTCATTCGCCAGAGCTGTATGAAATGTGGAAGTTATCAGATTACGGTATATAATTGTAGGGAGTAAAATAATTGCCTTATGATAGCTATCGTATTTAATTTTTTTCTTCTCTTGAAGCCATATTTGGATTAATAGACAACAATTAAATTAGGCAATCTATGCATAATTTTAAATCACATAATATGTTGTGCATAAAATAATGAAAACATCATAAAGGATAAAATATTTTAAGAAATGCCAATTTTGCGGCTGGAGAATGAAACTAAATGATAAATTGAAATCCTAGTCTCTATGACAGATGGGAAACGATGTATTTAGCCTGCGCATTGTTACTACACTTATGCACAACTGTAATGTGTTGCGTAACTGCATGACTCTGAAATGAAGGCGCTACTCTATACTTATCGCCACATGCCATCTGTCTTTTCCTTTTCTAAATTCTTGTGCATTATTTATTATGCAATAAATAAGGTTTGATAATTTATTTGAGATTTGCCCTTTAAAATACAAATTTAACAATTTATTGTAAAGTATAAACTAAGAAAAACCCTAAAACTCTATTTCTTGGAGGGAGTTATTGTTGACCGTATATTTATATTTAAAGGGAGAAGTTGGTCGGGGGGTGCGGTCAAAGAAATAGACTACTATAATGTGAACTTATATAATTGTGCCTACGTTTCGGCCTAAGTTTTAGGCCATCTTCAGGGCAGCGAGGCGTGTGGTCAAGCGCCAACTGAATATTAATAATGGATAATATGAATATTAATTATTAATATTTATAATAATATTAATACCATTATTAATATTCAGTTGGCGCTTGATCACACGCCTCGCTGCCCTGAAGATGGCCTAAAACTTAGGCCGAAACGTAAGCACAATTATATAAATTATGCAGGCCTACCAATGTTTATTATATTACATGATGTTATAAATTATAATTTTTTTATTATGAATAATTATTCATATAGTCCTTAAATAAAAATTAATCATGTTCCTTTAAAATGAATAATTAATTCAAATGAATAATTAATTTATGGACCTTATAAAATATATTTTTAAATCATCTTAATAATAAAATAGTTTATTAGGAGGACTCAGCGTGAATAGAAGCCATACAGATGAAATAAAGTAGATATGGAAGGCGCATTTATCATTAAAACTTCCTAAATGTTTGAAAAAAATGAGCACAGTTCAATCTCTCTTTCCAAGACATATTTTCAATTTCTGACCAGACAAATATATGTATTTGAGGAACTGAGGTTCAGTAAATAAATATACAACTATATTTTGGCAATGTTTTGAGATTTTATTGTTCTTATAATCATGGCCCACATGTAACTTACTGGTGTTTGGTTAAAGAGGTACAAGCTATTTTTTCGACAATGGGATCAATCCATATTTTGTTTGCTTATAATGAACTGTACTTTTGAGAAAAATGATGTCATTCAATTAAACAGTGCTAACTAGAAATTTAAACTGTTTTATTGACTCATATCCTTTTCCTCAAAGTTAGAGTGCATTATAAACAAACAAAAACCCATTGTCGCAAATTCATTATATATATCTACGGGTAAAGAAGATGCTGTGAAGAATCTAAAACTATAGGAGGATGAGACACTGGGAGAGGACTTATAAGAAACAGAGCTGAGAGGGCCGATGTGGTATTAGTTTCTTCTGTCGCTGTAAGAAGTGGTCCAGCTTCCCATTCGGGGCGGTATAAAAACAGGAGGGCTTAGTCACGCTTAATTATTTCCTTTGTTTTATATATATATATATATATATATATATATATATATATATATATATATATATATATATATATATATGTGTATATTTTTTTTTCAAATATATTTATTTTTTGCTAAAACAAGTTTTGCTCTCAGCTCAGTGGCTTCATAAGCTGACCTGCTACAGGCAGTTTTGTATGGGTGATTATTTCTGTGTTAACTTAGCCCATAAACCCATAAACTAGTAGTTCCTTAAATTGCAGACTTCGCGGAGAAATCTAAAATATACTATTTGTAGCATTTATTAAAGAATTGGCCAATGATGTAATTCATTCAAAAGCAAACATTGTTTACAGTAATACCGGACATCATAATGAAATATCAATATATATATATATATATATATATATATATATATATATATATATATATATATATATATATATATATATATTAATATTTAATTATCAATAAATGTAATATAGTATCATCAATTCAGGGATTTTTATTTTAATTTTTCTTCCGTTTATTCAGACCAGAACGAAAATCTGCTGAAGAAAGATGTGACTTAATAAACCAGTTTCGCCTCAGTTGACATTATCCCCTTGTAATATCGTCGAAAGCAGTGACATAATTGATAATCTCAATGCCAAGCAATCACCAACATTGGACAAGATTCGAGTGAAATATATCAAATAATATTAAAAAATAATCACAGAACCCACTGTACATTTGATCAATTTTTAGTCGTATTTTCTTCGAAAATTATAGACTTTTGCACTGTATCGAAGGTTAATATAGGGGCGGTGTTCATTATAAATCCGTTTCATAATCTCTAAAACACGATTTATTGGGTTTCAAGGATATCCGATGAGAATACATATATTATATGTATTACTATGAATTAGTATGTATGTATTACATGAATTACATCGGCTCCCCTTTGTATCATATGAGCTGAAATTCGGTATGTATGCTTGTTTTCTAAACAGAACAATACCATAGAAGCGAGGATGAATTCCAGCCAAAATTTCTGCTATACAATATTAATCGGTTTTCGCGGTTTTTAAGTTTTTGCGCACCTCAAGTGCCTTTTGGGTTCTCCAAGCACCTCAACGTTTTTCTCCAACCCCGCCATTACGGTAATTATTACAGACCATTTAAAATATGCTCCTCATACTTTTTTTCCATTCAAAATATAATACAATCTCCTCACTATTAAATGAAATTTTCCAAACCGCTGACTATGTTTTTTAGATATGTATCATATCATAAGTACGATCCTGATGTGGGATTGTGAATGTCAATAAAAATAAAAACTGAGAAAATTTCTTTTCACTATATTTTTACTAGTTAAAAATCATAGTCTTCCAGTCAGAAATAATCATCAGGAATTTTCTTATATTAATCTTGCACACTTCGCTTTAAATGACTTCGCGGAACATCTGTGACAAATTTGAAGAAAATCTACCTGCGCGTTTGGTCGCAACGGCGAGACCATTAAATTTGTCTTTTCATTTTTCTAATCCTATTCAATATTATTTTCCATGGAATATACATTAATTAACTCAATTTTATTCCTTGAACTACTGCTGGCCTTTTACCTTGTTCTCAACCATTTTCCTCATTAAAAATATACATAATATGTATATGTTATGATCAAGAAATGTTCAGAAACCGGACGCTTCTTTTTGTAAACAATTGCTCTTACGAGAGTTCCGTAGTTCAATGTGGATGGCTTGCTGGAGGTCTTACATTTTGGAGAGACAGTGCCTGGAAAACTGTTAGTAGCTAAATATGATGCTGAGCCGGGTACTTCTTCTTTTGTGTCCATGACGTCTATAATATTTTAGAAAGATAAAAAAAACATAATAAATGATTCAGTTTCTGGAATAATATATTAACTCCCTTCATATTTTCAAAAAATATTTATTTCAATAATTTTATTTCGAAGACGTGTTAGACCAATATTGCTCATATTCCAGTTATTTTCTCAATACTTAAAACAATACTTAAAAATATTACATATTGCCACTCTGATTTCAAAACCCCTTCACTTCAAACTGATCTATTTTTTAATTTTTTTTTATTGTTTCTGACAGATTCATTAGGTAGCACTTCGTAACTCCAACAGAATTAAAAGTAATTTAAAAAACATTCTGCTTACGTATCGGCTAACTCCACTATAAATTTATTACGTAATTGAACCTTCTGACTCATTAGATAAGGTCCAACAGATGTTTTTATTTAGTTATTAAAAGATGAAATTAATATGACATATAAAAATTAAATAATCATCGGCTTTAATATAGCCGATAATATATAGTTGACTATTTTGGAAGTAACAGGTTTCACATTAAGGGTGACGAAATTATCATTATATTATTAAACAATTCATTATGCTATGTTTATATAATGTACACATTTTACCTCTAATTATAAAATACTACTATGAACAAATTTTGATTAACTAAAACTTACAACTACTACGTTAAATAAATAAATTTATGAAATCTATATGTATAAAAAATATTCTTGATAATATGTTTTTGAAAGTGAGCTGAAAATAGTGATCTCCAAATACACATAATTCCATATACCTATATCGTTATGATTTGTCCTTCTTATATATTTAAGATAGCGTTTTAAATATATTGATTCAGAAATTGAATGACTGAAAAAATTCAAGGAAACACTTAAAAAAAATTAATTTATCGTAGAAGTGTATTGACAATAGTAATTCTATTTGTCATTAAAAAACAAATGATATAAGTGGCGCAGAATCTAAATAAAATGTGAAATGCAACTCTAGTAATTGCAAAATATACAACCCTCTCAAACATTTTAAAAATTCATGGAGGTCACGTCTAAAAACGAGGAACCTCCATCAGAACTATTATAGCCTAGAAAAATTTATGAGTTTCTCACTGATTCTCTTAAGATTTATAGCGTAATAATTCATAGCGCAAACTATTAGAGCAAGGGAAAAGGGGTCATGAGGTAACGATTAATCACTTGCAATTACTTTTTACTTCAATGCACGCAATAAAGGAAGTATTGTAATCGCGAAAATTTTTGTTTTTCAAATTTCAGCGGCAATATCCATTTTCATCATCCCTCAATCCATTTTGACTAGTTTAGTCGTGACATCTGTACGCAAGTTCGTTCGTTTCTCGCATAACTCAAAAACGGTTAGCCATAGAAAGTTGAAATTTTGTATTTGGAATTGCAGTAAAACCTAGTTGTGCACCTCCGTGTTGGGCTATCAGAAGTGGTATTTTGAGTTCATTAAGGCCAAATTAGATTTTTATAAAAACATACTAGATTTTGGTTAAAATTGCCAAAGAAAAGTGGTACTTTACTCAAATGTCATAAAGATTTTCATCAAAAATGACAATAAAACATAATGCAAAGCTTCTAAAATTTGGTATATAAAAACGTTTATGTCAATATAAATAACATGTTTGATTTTTGTTAAAATTGAATACCTGGAAGTGGTACTTTACTTAAAGTTTATTATAGTTTTTTCAAATTGTTATAACAGAATGTTTAAACGGTTCTCTATCAATTTTAGAAATAAAAGCGTGAAATAAAAATTATAGGAAGAAAAGTCTAAGACATCCCTAATTTGGACTCATGGTACCGTCACAAGTAACCAAGGCCGAATGTCGTTTTTGAGATACTGCTTTCTTCGGAATTTAGTAACCAAATAGTGATTAAGAATCACGTTTTGTGTCACCGATTTATAGTAATAATATAGTAATAATAGTAATAAACGTACAAGGAAGTCGTGTGGAGCCCACCTTACTTATTTTTTTTCTAAAAATGACAATAAATATCGATATGAACATGATAGAACACTACATTATAATAAATCCAGTATATTTTTTAAAAAATGTCATAACCTCTTTGTCCGTTGATTTGCTAAATTTTCATGATGCTCGTTTTCTTACTCTAGCCGCTTTAATTTTAATCACTATCTTTTACTTTTTGTAGTTTTCGTAAACAAGAACTTAAATTGTGATGGGAATTGCCCTTTATTTGGCCAAGTCTAATGAGCTAATCATCAATAACTCATAAAACAACTTTACAGAGCTGATATATTTTAATAATTGAATTCTTTTTTTTTTTTTACTTCCATTAATTGTTTTTTTAATATTTAATCTTAATCTGTAAATCTTTCCTTATCGACAGTCCTTTACTGAATAATTTTAATTTTAACAAGCATTGGTCTTTATTCATTTTATGAAAACAGTCGTTATAAATTCTTTAGTGAAGAGGATCATCTTTGGATTGTATTCTCTAGCATTTTAATTTACTCAAAAAAAACAAAAAAAAACTGTTGCGTGCCTGATTGGTAAAAACATCTCGGGAATTTAATAACAGATCAAAAGGTGTAGTTAAAATGCATAAAAATATTTATGAATTATTTAACTCATGACATTATCGGCAATATTCATATATTCACGTAAATCAAAATAATAGCCTTTCGTTATTTTACCCATACACGATTAATATTTTAATTGCATAAATGTAATATTTACAAAACATTAAACGATGTTGGTAAGATTTAGTACCCTCTCAACTTGATTTTTCGAGTATCATTGCACTAATAAACTAAGATCAAGCGGATCTAACCAATCTACCTAGTTTTAATTATTATACTGGTTCATTTTGCCACAAACCATAGGTGTAGCGTCAGGAGGGTACAGAAAGGGGGAGTATGCAGGAGTCTCCCTAAATTAACTAGAAATACATTTTAAGTTCAGTCAAAATTGGAAAAATGTAGACAACTTTTAAGATATTTGTTTCTCCCTCCCCTACCTTTTCCAACAGTGAAACTGAAAATTTCAATTTTTAACATAGTTTTAAAAAATCAAAAGAATCGTAACCAAAATTCGATGCTAATTTTTTTTCTTATTATATTTATGTTATGTTTATTTTTCTCATTATATAAGTTTTGAATAATACTGAAACTTCAATTCAATGATTATTGTTAAACCGTTTAATTCTTCTGTTAATGTTCTACCTCCAATATATTTCAATTTGTGCCCTCCAAAAAAAAGTTAGGAGCACACTACACTTCTGCCAATATTTCATTTCTTGTAACGAAATCTCTCTTCACCGATTGTAAAACTCGTTTATCTATTGCTCCTATCAATAAACGGTCATATTTAACATATGCGCGGGAATTCATATTAATGACATTGAAAGAGGCGAAACAAGTCTGCCCTTTATAAAATTGGATCAGGAGAGAGTTGATACAGTTAGGAGCACACTAAAGTTGACCCTCGAAGTTAGAAATGCAAATGAAATCCGGGCGTGGACTTTCGACCAGCGTGCCGTGTGGCTTAGGCGGAAATTATCAGGGGCCTGCCAATTTCCTAGGCGAAGGCACTCATCCCTTGGACCCATCCAGATTCCTGCCATAATTCCTCCTGCCAAAGCCCCTTTTACTAACGAAGCCAATCCCCGGGCCCTTTGGAATGCTCCACTTCCACTATTCCAGTACAAATGTATGCAATCTGGAATTTAGTTCGGTTTATTTAAAACACAAACTCCACATTGCAAGTAAAACACATTACTACTATTGTTATGTATATTTACGCAAAAAATTAAAATCAATAAAAATATTTCAAATAGTGTGTGAGTGTTTTGTGAATCTTTTGTGTTCCTGCCTCTCGTCAACCGTCACATACGGTTGAGCCTTCCAATTTGAGAAACGCAGAAATCGAAATAGCTAATCGTTGTGATAATAGAGGGAAAACATAACTTCAAATTAATTAATTATTATAAGATTTACACTTTTGCATTACAAATAAATTTAATTACTCTTTTTATTTTTCCATACGTTCAAATGTAACGAAAAATTCTTAACATACGACTGTTTTCTATTTTCCAAATCGTCAAAACTGAAAAATTAGACGGAAACTAAATGCATTTACATAAATTATAAGTAGATTTCTACTTAAACCCATTTGGAAGAACGTCTCACAGATTTACGGTTTCAAAAAATACAATAATACACACAATAGATAAACTCTTTCTAATCCAAAAATGTAAGATTAATAACAGAAGGTCCTTAGCAGGCATTCTCAATCTTCGCTTTCTCATAATAAACTTCACATACATCCTGATACACTGATAATATACGAGTATATGGCTGTGCCTGACATACATACCAAGCAGGAGGCGACTAAAAAGGAGCTAGATGAGAGATCTGCTTTCATTGGTTCTTGAATCAAGTCGGGGCTGAAGTGTTGCTTGGTACTGTCCTTCCGATGTGCAATTATTTTATAATGTCATAATTCTTGCTGATTGTCACTCTTATCTGTGATAAGTGCAAATGAAGAATTTATTTTTTTAAAAATATATATTATATGAAAAATTCTTTAACTTCGGTTTGATTTTAAAGGAATTTCGACTAATAGAATTACTAAAACTAGAAGAATACTATCAGCTCTTGGTAGCTTACTACGCTTCCTATGATAATATATTTTTTCAACGCTCTTCAACCAGGGTGTGATCCACCAAGTTTTAGAACTGTTTTAAGTTTTTCTTTTGAATATTTGATTCGAAAAATGGTTTTGAATTATATATGGGTCAACACTAATAACCATATGTCCTATTACTAAAATCCGTAATCCTTCATTATATTTTTATTATTACGGATTATATTGCAAAGAAACAAATTCGAAATAAAACATTTATATTACATCTCCGGATAGAATGTAATTTTGCCTCCTAAATATTCTCAGGTGTCAAAAAAGAAAATGGTTCTGTGACCAATACCTCCACTTTCTGTGCTTAAGCTAAATACTTAAATATATTCAATCTAATTTAATGCAGTCTATGTAATGATTTCAGTAAACAAATACATAAATGAAGAATGGTTTTATTCATACATTTTTAGTGTTAAACAGACTTTCAGTCCTGCCAATAGTTATCTATTTGGCTATTAAAAAATAATGTAAATAATGTAAATTCATCAAGGATAAAATTTATCTCTCGTCAAAGTAGGTTTTCCAGGAGATCTTTTACAACCATTAAATTTTACTTTGCGTTTCTCCTGGTCTCAAAACACGACTTTTTTCGTTTTGTTCTTCCATCAAACTTTGAAGGAAAAGTGATTTTAGAGGAATTATAAGTTAAAATGGGTTAGACGCCTGAGATTAATTTTTCCCTTAAAGAAGACAGAAATTAATTTATGTTCATCTTTTTTTTTTCTTTTATATTCAGAAGCTATATACACATCTGTAAATATACATATACATGCTAACCAACTCATAATTTTGGTATTTTTCTCTCTTTTTCTTTTCTTTTTTCTGTTTTTTTTTTTTCACATAAATTATATTTTTCCATATAAGAATTTATATTATTCGCCTTTTATTTAATTTAAAACATTGTAAACATTAGTTGATTTTTATTTTGAAGTCTTATGGCCATACATTGTTTCCGTTTTATTTGTTCAATTATGTTATTCTTAAGGGACCTAGTCCTAAAATAAAGTCTCCCCCCCTCTAACACTCTCTCTCTCTCTCTCTCACTCTCTCTCTCTCACACACTCTCTCTCTCTCTGTCGTAAACTTAGCTTATTTTATTATTATATATCTACAATCGTTAGAATTATTCATCTTCTGTGTTTTTTCTTTATGTAATCAACGATGGTCTTATACATTTTTTTTCTCCCTTTCAATAATAAAAAGCAATAAAAATAAATCATAAAAAACAATAAAAATAAGATAATTATTTTAAGTACCGTTGTCAAAATTAAAAAATATATATATATATATATATATTTTAAACAATAGCACATATTTCTTTATTTGGTCAACGACACTAATTTTTTTTTTTAATTTTTACATAACATAGAATGATAATTTGATAAATTATCTTAATTGATTTGCAACTGTTAAATATGTTAACCAGAAAATAAGGGCTCTATATGTATTTCGTTCATGTGTAAGTAGATTGTCACAGTACGAAAAATAAGAATAGTAAAATGTTACAGGAGAAGACTTTGAAGTTTGCCTATTTAGGTTTATCATTGATCATCAACTCATAGATAAAACATCAACAATTTAACTTTATGTTTAAAAAAAAAAAGTTACTCTTCATTTTTTGATCATTTAGTCATGAATCATGAATCAAATTGTGGCAGTTTATCACAAAAAAATAATAAAAGCTCCTTTAGAGCTTATGCATAATTGTTTGGGGAAAACAATTTTTACTAAACGATAAATTGAATTTAAAAAAAACTGCATATATTTAAAATATTTTATTGAATGTGTTAAAATACAAAATAATGTTTTTAACAAAAATAATGATAAGTTACAGAGGAATACATCATCTTTCTAATTAATCCTCCATGGGTTTACTTTTAATCCTCCTCTCTCAAATATATAAAGTCTATAATTTATCATCTGCGGACGACCAAATCGTTCAGGATACAGAAGGTGCTGGCCACATATTGAGAAAGGAATTTGGCTAAAATTCTGAAAACACGAAATTTATGTCATCCAGTGATGATGACATAGAACTGAATGCAGGAGAGGCTTTGAAAAGAGTTCAACACTTTTAATACATTGGATCCATAATTGAAGTGGATGGTTCCTGTGACGGAAATAAAAAGAAGGATTACTGATGGGAAAAAGGTAATATCTATGCTTAATACAATGCTATGGAGTAGGAATATCATCCCGAGAACCAAAAGAAATATCTATAGAAGTATAATGTTGAGCATTATGACATGGATCAGAAACGAGGACCATAAAGGGGAAATCTTAGGAAGAAACTAAGATTTAATCTTAGAGAGGCCACGGAAATGGACTTCTTGCGACGAGCGGCAGGAATATTCAGAATGAATTAGGTAAAAAACGAAACAATAAGAAGAAAGATGGAAGTAGAAAAAAAAATTCTCGAAGAGATTGAGAAAAAGTGTATAAGGAGTACTTTTATAAGGAATACTTGAAGGAAGACTGCCAAGAGACGTGTACACGTGGAAAATATATGGAACAAGAAGGCGAGGTAGACCAAGAACCTGGGATAATGAAGTGGAGGAATCTTTGATGTGGCATGGTCTGCGAGAGGAATGGGCCTTGCATAGAATAGTCAGGTTAAGGAAACCCACTGCTTAATTGGAAAATCCTTTTAAAAAAATTTGAACAATAAATAATGATTTCAATTATTCGTACAGAAACAAAGTAATATATTATTAAAACATGTTGTAGTAATAATAATATTAAAGCATTAAAAATAATTTATTATTATCTTTATCAAGACATTCTTTATAAAATTACTCTCTCACAGCTTGAAGGAAGTCCCTATGTTTGACTAAAAAACTTATTACTAAACTTACAATAATTTTTTATTGCGGTAAATATTAAAATTAAAAATCAGGCATTTATTTCTCTAAGAAATATACGTCAATGGAAGTTTTCCAAAAACAAAAAAAGGAAAACCAAAAATTTTCGTATTGCGGAATACTTGATAACATATAACATATAATATATATTCCAGACGAATGATATATGCATAAAGTCAGCTACAATATATTACAATTTTACAAGTAAAAATAATCAAAAGAAACCGAAAAATAAATTAAGGTAAAAAACATTCTCTTTTAGATTTTATTGTGTTTTCAACTCTTGTTGGACGATAAGAAACGAGTGCAGATCAAAGGTGTCCGGGCTATTATTTCCGATTTCATCTGAAGAACTTTTTGAGATCTCATTCGAATTCAACTTTCCAAAGTCTTGTTTTTCCTCGTTTTATTACTCCCCCTCAGGGAATACAAACGCTCTTTATTCAATACCTATTTTAATTTAATCCGTTTGAACAAAGTACTGAAAACATTTGTTTGCAAACGTCAATTACCGCTAAAGGTGCTGAATTTATAATTCTGTACTCCGGTGTTTCGGAACTAGCGACTACAGGGAGGTCAAACAAATCAAAGGAACTGGAATGAGACAAAGGAGAGTTGTTGCCTGGAGGGAATGTCTTTGCTAAAACTGTTTTTAGCCAAAAGGAATGTAAATTGAAGGTAACTTAATTTGTCATGAATTATTTCAGTATCTAATACTGCTGCCTAATTGGCATGATGTGAGTGCATTAGTCAAAAGTAATCACACATTACCCGAAGGTTCCAAAAATAATTTGCACTAAAAACCGCAAAATATTTACAATTTGTATTTAAACGGAGTTTTCTGATTTACTATTATTATACCATCAAAACTATTTCATTCCACAAATTAATACGAAATGCTGATATACATAAAATGGAATTCATTTTCAAAATGAAGGATTTGATATGAACCTTAATGTCTAGTCTGTCAACGTTCCACCGAGTTGATGCCCTTCCAGGAACCCATAAATTATATTATTTGGAACATTAAGAAAATTAATAGTTTTGAGTGATAAATAGTTCAAATGGTGGGCTGGAAAACATGGATAACAATATCAGACAAATTTGTCAATGACCAAACATGACCAATGCAGGTACAATTTAATCATCGTGAATGAATTTATTCAGTTTTGTTGTTGTTTTTTTCATCGTAAAATCACGCTGAAATAAGAATTGATAAATTTAATTAAATATGGTAGTGATACATAGTTGAATAATGGATTAGGCAATGTGAATAATGATATACATTAAAAAAATAGCCAAAAGTCGATTTATGATGTGATTATATCAATCAGTTGTTAAGGATTAATAATTATCCAGTTTTATAGCAAATCATACTATAACAATACAGTAGTGGAGTGAATATAAAAAATCAGAGAGGAAATTTACGTTACAATATAATACTGACATCCGAAACTCCTACCTTATCTGTAAAGCGTGCTATATAACATTATAGCTTTGAACTTATGTAGCCGCTTCTAAGTTTGATCTAAAATTGAACAAACCTTCCCCCGCTGGTCCGTAATCTTGCTTTCCAATCATTTCCCGATAATCCTCCCAAACGTCTGGAAAGAAAATAGGTTCTGACCTTCCTATAGAGAACAGCCATTGAATTCCAGTCAAATAGTAGTTTCTCAACAAGTCAAACAGTTCAAATTCACCACATCTAATTGCTATAGATAGTGGAATATTAGTTGTAAATTTAAATAATAAAACAATTTTAAAGAAAATGAATAATATATATCTATTACCAGTATCGTAGAACTTTATTATTAAATTCTATAATCAAAAGTGTCATAAAAATGAATCATGATATCCCACGCTGATGATAACAGGCGGAAGTCTCTAGGTAACCATTTTTCATGGGTAAAATCAACTGATCTAAGTGTAACTTCATAAATAAATAAAAACATGCATATTTTTTTAAAATTCTATTTTTCAGATTTCAGACAGTCCTTTTTTAAATCAGAAATCATTAGTTGTAAATGAAATGACTAAATAATTAAATCTAAAGCATTTCCATGACTGATGTTATTTATTCAGAAAAGCTGGAGAAGATAAAGATAACAATATTGTTCTCCATCACCTCTTCATAGACCTCTGTCAATCATATGATTGACAGGTCTCAACAGGAATGAACTGCTTAAAGCTATGAAAACAATTGGTATACCAGAAAAGCTAGTCGGATTAAGCGCAATGTCCCTAGAAAACATCATGTGAAGATAGAAAACACTCTATCAGAATAGTTTGAGCAGAGAATGTTTTACAGACATATCCAACACTTGGCGTGAAAATAACGGCGAAAACTAAAGCGGCACTTTCTGGAGCTTTGCAGAAATTAGGAAAAACCTGGGCCTTGAGATAAATGAGAAAAAACCTAATATATGATTCCCTCAAAAAGTGAAGAAGGACAGAATCACGTGTAAAACTGCTCCACCACACATATGAGAAAGTGGACCGGAATACCCAGGGATTTAGTGACACGAGAAATGACATCACAGCGGAAATAAAAGCAAGAATCGCAGCAGGCAATAGATGTCTTTTTGTAGGGCCAAAATATTGAAGTTTCGGAACATGTCACGGTAAGCTACCTATTTATAAAACTATCTTGAGAACAATTGTCACATAGGCGTGATACGTGGGTCCTGACCTAAGAATGCTAGGAGATCTTGCGGATCTAGGAAAGGACGTCACCTCGACAAAACTTAGGGCCAGTATAATAGATGGACAATGAAACATAAGAAATAATGGAGAACTTCATGAACTATACAATGAACCAGACATAGTCACTTATGTCAAATCAAACCATAGAAGATGGCTTGGACACGTAAAAAGGGTGGGAGAAGATAGATACTATTATATGGCACACCAGGAGGCAAAAGGAGAGGAAGGCCCAGGCTGCGATGGATCGATGATATACAGGATGGGACTCTTTAGAGGATGGAAATCGGACAATGAAGAAATCGAGCTGCTGATAAGGAAAATAGGAGAGGCATTGTTGAAGAGGCCGAGCCCCTACAAGGGCTGTAGAGTCACGGAAGAAGAAAAATCAAATAATAATGGGCTAAAAGCTGGCAGCTAACAACGACGGATATTCGTTTGGGAATCTAATCTATTAACAGCCCAACTGGAATAAAATTATTAAGATTATGTATTATAATAATATTCTCGAAACATTACTTTTACGAACGATACTATTTTTATACGAATATAACTATGAAAGATAAATATCCTTATTTTTATCATTTCATCTTCCAGTTAATATTTTGAATCCCCTCTTGAAATTTAAGGAGTACAAAAGTATTAGATTTCACTTTTTAAAAAATTGTTTATTAATAATAATAACAATGAAAACAAATATATATAATCTGGAATATGTAAGAAAGCTGGGCTCTGGAGGTAGCTTTTAAACCGGCCCAGAAGACAGTTTTCCTCTAAAATATTGCCTGAGAGGAGGGAGCGGTAGGTATTAGAACGAACTCCAAACTGGCTAAGCGGAGTGGAGTTTGGAGCTACTTGGTATACATGGTATGTGACAGATGGTGCTATGATTCCATATGGGCCCAACTTAACTAAGTTTGTCTCCGCAACTTACCCTCTCTTTCATTAAGAGTCTCTTCTTACACTTTGTTCACTGTTTTCCCAAGGTAGCTCTCATCTCTTTTCAACTTCTCCTGACTCATATATCAGCCGAATTAACGATAATATCATCGATTATAAATAATAAGATAGTCATAATCATGTTATTGAGTCTCACATGAGCGAGAAATTTATAATTTTAATTAAATTTAAAAAATATATTTTGTAGGTACTAGATTGCTCATTGTCGTTCAGATGATAATGTATCGTAAAGTTGTGCTTTGTACAGAAAGAATTTATGGTAATGTTTTTTATTTTTATGTTTTTATGTTTTATTTTATTTTCTACTTTTTATATAACTTAATTTGCAAGTTTTAGTGTTGTTTGCGTTTTATCTCTGCTCCTTTTTACTTATCTAAGCTCTAGATTTGGGTTTATAAGATTTTCCAAATATGCTTCTGGAAAATTATTAAAATTGAGGTATTCGAAAAATGCGATTTTTCGTCTTGGTTACTTAAGTGTGGTGGTGACCATATTAGGGAATAGGTACATATTACGGGCCTTTTTTAGATTACTAAAAAAGGAAAAAGTTTTACTTTAATGTTTATACCTTAATGATAGAACATTTTAAAAAAAGATCTTTAGTCATATTTGTCCCCAAAGCGGCATAAAAAATAAATTCATTAAGCAGCCAAGTTAAGAATTAAGTTAATTAAGGTTTGATAAATTATTTGCCACTTCTATAAATTTGTTTTATTGAAAACTAGTTTCGAATTTGATACATTATTCAGTTCTAGGTTTAAATGGATTCCATTTGAACCTAGAACTGAAGATGAATGTATAACATTCAAAACTAGTTTTTAATAAAATAAATTTATAGAAGTGGCAAATAATTTATCAGTCCATAATTAGATTTATCCTTCTATACCATCATGCGGATGTCAACTAAGAATCTTAATTATATATATTATATATGAATATATATAATATACATATACATAATATATTATACATATACATCTATTATATATACATATATGTGTATATATATATGTGTATATATATATATATATATATATATATATATATATATATATATATATATATATATATATATATATATATATATATATTATATGTATAGCGGCTTCATGCAGAATCATGCAGGTAACACAGATGCAGCTGTGCAAAAAATGTAGTATACAAATATAAGTATAAAAAATATGTAGTAGTAAAAATATATACCTTGTCCTATATACATTGTATAAAAGTTAAATACTTAAACTATATATTATAATCGGTTATTTTTACTGTCACTTATCTACATGTATATTATATATAGTAAGGAAAAGTATTGGGATTTTGCAAAATTTCGATCAGAAATACACGTTTAAAGTTTCCCTGAGTCCATCAAATAATCAAGTCTCGCAAAATGGTCTTATAAGATTTGTGTCTGATAAGTCTAGCACCAAAACAAAAAATTATACCTATAATTTAATAATAATAATAATCCCAATATAAATATTATATTATTATTATTATAAATAATACCCAATATAATCACAAGGGGCTAAGAAAAAAAAAAAAAGTTATACGAAACTGAAATTGTGTATTCAAGGCAAGTATAAGCCTGTGATGTTACAGCAACTTTTTTGCATAAATCGATCTTCCTTTAATTTTGTTTATTGGAATAAATAACCATTTCTTGTTATTAATTGTAATAAAAAATGGATATTGACCGTGAAAGAATACGATAATTATAAGCTAAACGAAACTGAAATTGTGTATTCAAGGCAAGAAGTATAAATAAGCCTGTGATGTTGCAGCAACTTTTTTGCAAAAATCGGCCTACCTTTCATTTTGTTTATTTGAAGTAAACAACCATCTCTTTTTGTTAATAGTAATAAAAATGGATTTTGAATGTGAAAGAAGTTGATAATTAACTAAAGGAGAAAAAAAAACAGATAACAAATTTTAACAGTAATATAGATGTTAAAAATTAAGATTGGAAAACTAAAAAATTTAGATAAATTATTTATTAATAAACTTAATTAACAACAAGGATTGAAAATTGATCAGGCAAAAAAGCATTCATGCAGTAACAGTTGCCGTGAAAATAGCATGGGAATAACTCCCCAAAAAGCTTAAGTACTTTCCTGGAAATCGTCAATTCAGAATAACAGATTAGCATCGTATTGACAATACATCGAATCGGGCACAGACAACTCGACTCAGCCATCAATATGTTCTGAATTCCTGAATTATACCCATCAATTACTATTGTGAAAACACTTACTGCAGGCAGTTGATAGGTATCAATCTCCCATAAAACCTTATTAAATGACAATAGCCTTTACATTTCGGAAATATTAAATTATTTAAAACAAATACGAATTTACAGTTCCTGATAATGGTATTTATTATAATTTAATGTAATTTGTTTTCTTTCTCTCTATCATTTAGATTTTTTTCTCCCATTTGAGAATTTATTTTTGCTTAATGTTATAATTATAATTATATTTATTTTATTTTTTTTTTTTTGGCTTTATTTCTTATATTCACATCTGTCAATGGTTGACAACCAGTGAATTTGCGGGCAAAAAATATGTTATCGTGGCATGAAAGGCGCGAAAATGAGTTCTACCCAGCGGCGCCTCTTCCTGTCGTGATTATTGATTATTGTATATAATTAAGCTAGGAGATCCCACATCCAGCTCCTCTTCAGCCTTCTGCAAGTGTTGTCAGGCATGTAGGTTGTAGCCATGCCTTATACGAGTGTGTTAGGATGTCCGTGTATGTTATCGTGAAATCGTTTGTAGTGAATCCGAATGTGTTCGTTAACTGTTGACGTATTGAGGTATGTGTGTAAGGTAATGTTGTTGATGTACTTAAGGGCTATGGTGACAGTCCTAAAGTGTTTGACTAAAAAATTTGAAGTTTGTGTATGTGTTTCCTTTTGGCTGTCCCGTATATCTGGGAAGCGTAGGTCCAGGTAGGCTTGAATACGTAAGTATAAGTGTTCAATTTATATCTAAGTTTCAATTTTAAACGTTATTATACTTCTTACATATATTTCTAATAGACCATGAACTTTTATTAGTACTATATTAAAAATAAATAGTATTGTGGGTTACCAAATATCGCCTCTACGGTTGATTGCCTGTAATTAACTAATAAATAAACGAGATATAAATGAAATAGAAACTTTCTAATTTATAAAGAATTGACTTTAGCAATAGAAAAAAAAACTTATTTTACAGCCGTACATTCTGATAAATGTTTATAAATAAATTTGCAATATATATTAAAATCCGCTTCTTTACTGATACAGCAGAGGATACAGTTCGTCTCGTTGATCTCCTCAAGTACCGAAGGGGGACAGAATTTATCAGAGACCAAAGCGGAAGAAAAACTGTTATGTGGCGTCGTATGGGCAGCTAGTAGGCTGTTAAATAAACATGGCAGGCACATTTGTCCAGTGAGGTTTCCGCACCGTTTGCTCTAAACTGCACCCTATCTCAGGGACCACGAATATTTACTATATTACGAAAACAATGTCATGTCCCCGGCCCGAAATAGCTCAGCCCTGCTGTAGTTGTACTATGCGAATTTCTTATAAACAGAAAAAGAAATAAATACGCCTATAATCTCTTCGTTAGTTATTTGATCTCTAAATTATTAAACTTTTTTTTTTGTTTACGATGGGATTGGCTTTTAAACTTAGCATACGTAAATAATATCACTTGGAGGATCATTGGTGAGCTTTGCTTAGTTGGCCAAGGTGTAAGCTGAATTTTTTTGGGGGAGGATTGGGAAGGAGGGAGGGGTGATTTCAATTGTTTTCATCTAAATCTTTATAAGCTTCACTTTTAAGGATAAGCATGAAAATTTGATTAGAAACTAATTTTTGGTTAAAATTACTAAAAATATTACTTAAAGTAAAAATCTCTAATTCGGGGGAATGAAAGTTATATTTTTTGGGAGGGGAGAAGGAAATATCCCACTGAATCCTCGCTCTGCGTATGCCACTGCAGTTGGCTACACTCCCTTGAACTGTATAATGAGCCAAGCTAGAATTATTAGGCATAGTATATGTTAAGTGATTGGAGAATAGCGATATCACCCTCGTAAGAGTGAATACTGAAATTTTCCAAATCAGGTACAATTAATTGATCCTTACTTTCCTTACGCCCTCCATATGCTGTTTCAAGTTTGATTTCTTATTTTTATAATATTTTACTTCATTCAATGGATAGTTGGAAAAACACGAAAATTATAATATGAAATATTTATAATTCACTAACTTACCATTTTTGAATGGGCTCGTTCAAATACACAAAAAGTGTGGGGGATGCTTAAAACCACACTAAGGCAGTAGGATATTAGACAAATAAATCACTTTGTACTGTTAAGGTTTTGTATCCCTTACATCCCAAAAGAAAGAACCATGTAAAAATGGGCACGATCATATAAGGTCCTAATAGTTAAAAATGTTTTGATATTTGCGAAAGCCATCTCTGCCAATGAGGAACATCAGATATCAGATGAAAATCACTAGACCACATTCTTCAGCATCCAAACTTGTCATCTCGAGAGAAAGGTCAGATTCACTTCTTTAATTCCATGCCGTAATAGATAGAAGAAAAAAGATACAGCAGACTTTCAGGGCATGAAATGATATTTTTATTTTTTATTAACAGTGTTACGATTTTGATTAATTTAATATTTGTCATCAATTCTATTTCTTCTAATCTGTATACATCATTATGATATTTATTTCATAATATCACCATTTTTATTTCAGTGCCTTGGGATTTTATGATTACTGGAGTTCTGGAGTGTAGGTTCGGGTATGATCATATTTTAATGTTAAAAAAATATCAACCTCCTTGCATCCAAGCATCTCACGATATTCTTCTTCCCACTTTCATCAACTTCCCCACTTTAAAAAAGAGTAAGTTAGTGAATTGTAAATATTTCATTAAATAATTTTCGTGTTCTTCCAGCTATTCATGGAATAAAATAAAATATCTATCACAAAAATAAGAAATCAAGCTTGAAACAGTATAGGATGGCGAAAGAGTATCGTAAGCCATCCAGCTCTTGCAAACTCACAAACTAAGACTGTATCAGTTATTTTACAGTATTTTTGGGCATATATTAATTACTATAAGAATTTTAGATGCTTGGATTGTCTGGTACAATATGTTATAATATACTATTATTGACTAATAATGTTATTTTCAGGAAAGGTGGAAGCATTACTAAGCATTCATTACTGGTAACCATCTTCCCATAGAACTATATGCTCCATAACTTTTATTTAGTTTGTAAATAATTTTATTTAGGTTTTGGTTATTCCTCATCCAAAAATATTGAACACGTACATCTGGGTTCATTCCAATGGGTCCTAGGAACCGAGAAAATAACAAAAAAATACGCTGAAATTGCTTTATTTTATATCTCAAGTTTGAAAAACGATAGCGACGTAGTTTAACCAACAAAACAATTTTTTTTAGTGTACATTAAAGGAAAAATACAAACTTGAAAAACTAATTGCTTTTGGCCAAATAAATTGAAACAAATGTTCAAATTAATACGGAAGCTAGGCCTTGCAGATTTTATTACTCCAAATATGATGGCAGATTTCGATTCAGGGCACCAAAAAAACTTTTACATTGAAAATATATTTGTTTGTATAAATAAATAATTTTCTTTTTAAGAAAATAAATAATTTTGTTATCATTTACGAGGGAACGCTTACAATTTTCAACCCACGAAATTAAGTTTCGATTTGGAGCTCTTTAACACGTTTTCAGTTAGTCTCATTTCGATGTCCTTAAAATCGTTCGAAAGAAAGAAGTTTCTTCAATCAACTATTGCATTATCTAGAAGGTCTGTATAAAAAACTGCTGTTACTAAATAAATACAAAAATGAGAATTTTTGGGTATAAGGTCCGTTCTAAAATACTTAGAAAAAGCGCGGTTAAAGCAAATCGCGTATTTTAAGAACCTTTATCAACCCTCCAAATTTGGTTTGAATGTGTCAAAAGTATTCAAGAAATATTTAAAATTGGTTTTTCGAATCTTTTAACAAATTTGAATGGTAGATCCTGGACAAAATTTTTAGTCATTAACAAATTCTGATTTTGTAATTCGTCCAAAAATTTGAATATCGGAGTTTTTCAAAGTGTCCAACCTCCGGCCATTTTCTTAACCATAACAATATGAATTTCATTTCTTGAAAATGCTAATTAATGGAAGGCAAGCGATTAAAACCAGTTACAGAAAATAAACAACCTACCGCCGTTGAGATATTTTGGAGCGATAATTTTATCGTTGCCCTGGCTAAGGCTGTTGCTATTAACAACTCCCCCGGGCAGTATCTCAGCTTTAATGGGACTATTAAAATGAATTCTTTAGTGTTCCTTCTCCATAATCACTGCCCATCAACTCCCATGTTTCTCACAAGGAACATCTTCAGTCCTTTATTTTCAGTTTTGAAGATTTTTTTTTATATATATGAACATTACACTTCGTGTGAATTGTTTATTTGATTAAAGCCAATTTTTTTTTTACAACAGATAAATAAGATTCAGCCAAAACACAAAATAAGATAAAATTAATGCAGCTAAATATTTTAAGGCAAATCAAAGATCAATAAATAAACGATGTTAATAAATATGAATCTTTTTCACATTACTATCCTTTTTTCGAAAATATTTCATACTTTGTTCATCTAATTTTATTATGTTAAAACGAACAGAAAAATGACTCCTGTCTGGCTCCTGAAACTCTTAGTTGAGCGCTATAGTTAGACTGTTTTGACAATAGAACCAAGAATTGGTTTTAACATTAATAGAAAACTTTTTTAGGCTTGTTCTCGAGGAAAATAAAAAACATACCAAAAACAAACAATGGCCGATCGGGGTTCTTTAGTAATGCACAGCGCCTTCATTACTGGGTTTTACATTTAATCAATACATTACAGTTGTGCAGAGGTGTAGTTACAATGCGCCTACGATTACCTCCTTAATTTTATATTGCTTCGAGGGCCCAACGTATCGAGCTCAAAAAAGATGGGGAGGGGAGGCAATATTGTAATAAGTTTAATTGCTTTCATATATAGAGGGATGCATGGCATTCGTTAATGGTACCATGAAACGAGTTACAGTAACATTTAAAAAACAATACAATTTATTTAAGAAAAAAAATCTTAAACAATAGTTTGCAAGGATCAGCTACGAAATTTTCAATTTTCTTCGCTGCCCACCTTACCGTAATAGGGCCTGCCTACGCCATGATGGTTGAGCATGCTTTGGCTGCATTCTCGAGTCACAAACACTGCAGTTGGGCGAGCATATTGGGCATCGGACATTCACTTTCTGAATGCAAATTTCTCCCTTCCTAAGATATTTTACTTTTAACCAAACTGTCAAACTGAGATCGGAAAGTTGATATAATTGAATCGGAAGTCATTAATAAATTGTTAAATATGCGTTTATTGATCATAGACAAGAATAAAAGTTTTGTAATTAGTAAAACTCAACATACTTATAATATTCTAAATATTCTAACTTTTATCGTTTTATACTATCAAAATTACTATATTACATTTGGGTATTACTAATGTTTTGAAATACGGTAACCAGTTTTCTTCACAGTTAAAGGTATTTAATACAAGTATTCTACAAACAAAATACGTTTATTTTGTCAATATCTATTTAACTGAGCAATTTCTGTTTAAATAATTATGTATTTCGGGTAAAATAATAATGGTAAAAATATTATCGTCACTAATAGCCATATTATAGCAAACATTTTATTGCTCAGAAATTATATTATTTTTTACCTAGTTAAGAACGACATATTATGATAGTAAAATATAACTATATAATTACAAAAGAAAATATGTTTTCAATATTGTTCTTGGTTGTTTAAAACTATATTCTTGCAACTCCTAATATGTTAATTATATGTTCGTAATTTGTTCAATATAGTCGCATATGTATACTTTTTGTTTTTTAAATTGGTTATGAAAACACGAATACGCTAGAAAAAAAAATGAAATAAATAAATAATAATGATAATCACTCAACGTTCAACGATTGCGCGGATTAAATCCTTAAATAAAACCAAGGTGACAGGTTGGGGCACGATTAGAAAACTGTTCTAGAAGTTCAAATATTTATGGACAACAAGGGCTGAGTAGTTTTTTGGGGATTTCGAGCGAATGGAATCAGATTTTTTTACTGTTGCTTGAAGCATCAGAATTTTTTTTTTAATATTTTTAAAAACCTTTGTTTTTTTTAGGATTCATTAGCAGTGCCTAACCCTGTCCAGCGCATACCATTAGGTTTAGGCAAAGAATGTAGACAAACGAGCTCTAACTAAGAAAAAGATTGTTTTCTTTCCTTTAACCATAATCTGATAATAAGGTATTATTAACGTTTATATAATGCTAAAAACCTCTAGACATGAAGGAGAAACGGTATTAATTTATAACTGTTGCAATCCAGCAACCGAATTTCAACATTTGTTATTCCTCCCAATGCCCGACGTAACTCCCAATGTGGGCCGGTTCGAATCCGGCCTGAGTTTAGTTCTTGTCGGACTCACAAAATGAATTTTAACTTTCACACTTAAGCTAGAATAAGTTATCAAACTGTACAATACCACGCATTTCCTGTTCTAGTTTCAATACATAAAAACGTTAAATCCAAAAAATAAATAATAATATCTTAAACCATATTGAACAGGAATAATAACATCTTGTGCAACTTTATTAAACTGTTAAATTTATTAATTTCTTTATAATACTAATAAATTCTGTTGATGGTGGTCTGATCAGATGCAATTCATGGTTTTGAATGTTATCATGTATATTTTTTAGCTTTAAGAATTCAATTAAATAATAGCCGGTATTACAAAAAGGACTTACTTAAGACTTGACTAATCTTTGCTCGTTATCTCCATCCCGACATTTTTTTTTTTTGTGCCTCATTTTATACTGAATTCTCTGCCCACTTCTTTTTCATGGCTCAAGCTCATTCATTGTAAAGTATTCATGTAAAAGTTATAATGCGATTTATCTATAAAAAAAAAAAAAAAAATGAAAGTTTATTGTATTAGAAGGGTTTGTTGCTCAGGTTAAGTTGAAAAATGGCTATGGGGTGTGCTAGCATGGTGATGTATGGTCCACGGTCTTCCTTCACTTACTCTTTCCTTCCATTTCCTCTTTCCTAACTTAGGCCTCAATTTTCCTTCTTATTTTCTGCATAGTTTCATTGCACTTTTAATGAACACATTCTTTTTTTTTATTATCTAAAAAATGAAGTTTCCTTCAGACTCAATTGAATATGGTATTTTGTGTGAACGATTCGGATAAATAAAATTTCAAACCATCTTCTAAACTTCGTCTTTATTACGATTTGTGTAAAATTTCAAAACCAACTTAATAAAAGCTATTGAGCTACGTGAAATATAATTTATTAAATTGAGATGAGAAGAGAAACAATTATATAATAAGGAAAATAACTGCTAAAATAAGGACAATTTGATTACAAAAATATCTAATGTGGACAACGCATGCCTTCCTAGTACACCTATTGAACTATAAATCGGTGGCTCAAAAAGTGATTCAGAATTTGGTTACTGGTTTGCAGTTTGGTTTCCGAAGATTGCAGAATCTCAAAAACGACAATCGGCGTCGCGACATCCATCAATTGACACACACACTAACACAAGCTCTTGTTTCTGAAGGTCTCATTCCGTTATTAAATGCCGTTTTCTTCCAGTAGGTAACAAGTTCTCAAGAAATGTCTTTGTGTTCCGTGACAACATTAGAACTGTGTTATCATTAGATAAAGCATTGAAAATCGATGGTTTCGACATTTTAAGCGGAAGAATCCGCTTAAATTATCTTATTCTCCTACTGCAGACTTGTTCAGCTCAAAAATGGGGAAGAAAACAAGTATTTTACATTCAATTTTAACACTTAAAACAATAATAAAAATGTTTGATTAGAGTGGAAAAAAAATGACATTTGTAACCTTTATTACTGAATCATATGATCTCTTTAGTTAGTTTTAATATAATTTTTGATGTAAGTTTATTATGATCTTTAAGTAAAGTACCCCTTTGGCTCACCAATTTTAGCCAAAATCTAGTATATTATTATTTTTGTTATATAAAAGTCTTATTTACCAAATTTGAGATGCTTAATATAATGTTTATAATGTTTTACATTATATTTTAATATAATTTTTGATGAAACTTTATTATGACCTTCAAGTAAAGTTCCGCTTTCGGTTTTCCAATTTCAACCAAAATGTAGTATGTCATTTAAATAAATATATAAATTATAAATACTAAATTTGAGAAGTATTGCATTGTATTTTAATGTAATTTTGTATGGAAATCAATTACGAATTTCAAGCAAAGTGCCACTTCCAGTGATCCAGTGACAAAAAAGGAAGGTTCACAACTAGATTTTACAAGAATTCTAGATACAAAATTTCAACTTTCTACGGCAAACCGTTTTTGAGTTATGCGAGATACGCACGAACGAACGTACATACGTCACGCCGAAACTAGTCAAAATGGATTCAGAGATAGTCAAAATGGATATTTCCGGTGAAATCTGAAAACCAAAAATTTTCGTGATAACAATACTTCCTTTACTTCATACAAGGAAGTAAAAAGAAATTTATGAAAGTTACCAGCTGTTATATATTCAGGTGTTTTTAAACATGGGGTCCGAAAATGAAACGGCAAATCCTTAACAAAGGCCTCAAACTACCTTACTCACTTTTTTCCAAATCTT
Organism: Rhaphigaster nebulosa; assembly: GCA_948150685.1. NCBI lineage: Eukaryota > Metazoa > Arthropoda > Insecta > Hemiptera > Pentatomidae > Rhaphigaster > Rhaphigaster nebulosa. The sequence goes on along the minus strand of OX411309.1, from coordinate 96,158,119 downwards.
CAAAAATGAAACAGAGACAGAAACTGAATGCATACACATACTTAAAACCATGTGAATATACTCTTCATAGATATTCGGCATGACCAAAAAGATCAACTCATAAAAACTCAAACATTTCTCTATATATTGACTACATAAATATATTTATTCTAATCCATACAAACATACGGTATGCCGATATTTATTTGTGCCAATAAACGAAAATAAACAAACAAAACAACGAAGAATATATTTTTTTATTTACATTACATATTATATATTTTTTATTTAATTGAACGGCGATATCAATTATTATTCTTTTTATAACAAAATTAATAACTGTGATAATTCATTAAAGATAATGAAAAATATATTAAAATAATGCATACATCCTGAAAAGAATTTATTGATTTAAAATCTTGATGCTCAATATTGTACAATATAACTGTTTTATTGTTATCCTTAATCCAAACAAAAATTTGAGATAAACTTCATTTAAGAATTCAATAGGTTTTTTTGATAACGGAAGAGCAAGGAGAAAAAACATCTTTAAAAAACTTCTTTTAAAGTGGATCAGAATGAAGAGGTGTATCCAGGGTGTTAGAATGCGAAAAAAAAACATGTTTATAGTTTTACTGTATGGATAAATGTTCAATTTTTAATATTCCATGGCTCTCGTTGTGTTGTCCGCATTCAACCCCCTGGAAGAATGAAATTTTTCACTCTGATCTCTTAAAAAAAAAAAAAAAGAACACCTGTTTTCCCTTATTCTTCAATTGTTGCTTCAAGAATTTTAGGATATTATTAATGAATCTGAACATGAACATTGAAAACAAATGTTAAAATATTGAACAGTTTTAGCGCATTTTTCCACAACCACGTTTTAGTTGCAATCCATGCTCTCTTTATACCAATTTTTTTTGTAAATGGTCTTATAAAAAACTTCCAAGAGGAAATAGATGTTTCAAGGATTTTAAATAATTAATTATTCGAACCTGTCACAGAATAAAAATATATATATAAGAAGTAGCTATAAAAGAACGATATTTTCTATCATTTCAGTATCTCTCTTTTCCTTTCCTTTTCTTCGCAAAAGCGCCTTCCGGGAAGGGAGACGGTAAACTTCCCCATAGTTCGACGTTATTAGACCCCATAGTACAAGAAGACTAATGAAACCTTCCTATGTTTTCTCTTTAAACTTCTCTTCTCAGCTCAGGAAAGGGCATGTTGCTGTAATCAATATATTTCGACCCAGAAAAAGCAACGAGAAAAAAAATATGAAAAGCGAACTAAACGGAGGCACTGGAGGAGTATAGACCCAAAGTGCATTATAAATTTCAATCCCTTGAATAGAAATTGCCACTTAACCAGTTGAGCTCCTTATCCAGCAGCCTTCCGCTACAAGATTGTCCGTGTAAACACTGGCCTAATTCCAGGTCTTTCAGAATTCTGATTTATAATCGAAACAGCCGAGTGTACTTCCGAACAAAATTGTTGGCTTTGTTTTGTTCATGATTTTCTAAATGCAGTAAATCGAGATACTTGGTATGAAACAGTTCATGAAAATCATAGAAACTATTAAGAGAGGTTAATTATAATGATATATAGCTTTGATCATCTAATTTTCGCGGTTGAAGTAAGAATTAGAACGGACCGAATTAAATTATTTTATCAATTGTGTATACCATTTTGCAATGGTAATGTAAACACAATCATATTTCTCAAACTTCTCGAGCTCGGGTGGGAAGTGCTTTTACTGTAAATTGAGTAATGAAATTTCCCTTTTCCTTTTGAAAATGGGGCCTTATCTCTTGCTGCCAACCCTCCTCCCAGTTGAAGGTAAATATAATTTACGCTTTTGTTTATATTTAAGAGACATTAATATTTCTTAATTTAGATTGGCTGTTACATCTTACGTATTCAACGTTGGCTATTCAATAGATATCATTTAAAACTAAAACAAGCATGCATATTGAAGTTATATTTTTGCTTCAATATTAAAGAAAACATCACTATTCGTGATATTCTCATAATATTCTCATAATATAACAGATATTAAAAGTTCTTAACTTCTGGATTCCGATTCAGGTTTACTGTTATTGCAGACATTTTTTTTCTGTTCTATGAGCTTTGGATCGACTCTGGTGTCGGAAGACGATCCCAAAGCTCTGTACAACCGTCGGTAATGATAGTCATGAAAGTCAGTTTTCACTGTTATGCATCGAACCCTAAACATGAGTTGCAAAAGCACTGGTTTAAATTAAACCGTCTGATAAAAATTAGAGTTCAAAAGTGATACTACATGCACATACTCTTGTATATAATTTCAAGGCAGCAGAGTCGATTAACCAGCATTTTTAAGATGTGTGCTTTGAAATTCTATTTTTAAAAGGTTTAATTTAGCATTGATGCGTATTGAAGTTTAGTTTAAATAAAAAACATATTTAATCACCATTATTGATAAAAGGGTTGGTTCAAAATTTCCCTGAACCCTCAGTCCGTCGCACCTTGTTTTTAACACGACCCGTACGAAGGTTTTACTCTACGGGTTTACTATCCTTACATTTCCTCGCAAAAAAATTAATAACTTTTGATTATTTTGTACTTTAATTTTTTTTTTTTAACTACGTATATATTTAATGTTTTTTTAATCAAATATCAAGTATGTCTTTTGGTCAGAAATAATCTTTATTTTTTGTTATTCTCAATGGACTTTGTCCCTGAATAAAGTTTTTTTTTTCATTCTATTCCACTAGTTGGCCCGTACGAATAATTGGCGTGGTATATTGGTAGGTTATTCATTTTTAAGGGAGACCAGAGGTTAGTATATTGGTAGGCAAAAAAATTATACTATACTTGCTTGTGATGAATTTTTTTTATTTAATTCGGTTGCACTTTGTTTGCGCTAATGAATGTTGGTTTTACCAAGTGGAATGCTCTTGAAGAGTGGGAGATGTGGTTTTGAAAACAGAAATGACTTGACTTGACTTAATTCCTGATGTTCCTCCATGGGATATAGGTGCTTGATTTTTCCGCCATCTATCTCGGTCTGGAGCCATCTCTTTGAGGGTTGCCCATGTATGATTGTGCTTCCTAGCTTCCTCTAGGACAGAACTCCTCTACGTCTTCCTCGGCCAGCTGACTCGACGCTGTCCCTGAGGGTTCCACTCAAGAGCCTTGGAAATGGTTCTTGGCCACCAAATTCCCAGGATAGATATCAAGCATCTATTGTAGAAACTTTGTAGACGGGCTGAGATGGATCGAGTCACCCTACACGTCTCCGAGCCATAGAGGAACACGAACTTTACATTCGAGTTGAATATGCGGAGCCTTGTGGCCAGACTTATTTCCTTTGCACGACACAGGGTGCGGAGCTGCACGAAAATCCCCTTTGCCTTTCCGACCCTACTTTCCACGTCGTCGCCAGCACCTCCAACACTCGCCACTACATTTCCAAGGTATGGAAAGGTCTCCACTTCTTCTGAAGTTTGGCCAAGAATTATGAATGGCTCCATATTTCTTGGTTTTATCCGGATTGTTTTTGTTGTGGATAAATTTATTGGTAATCCATACCACCGTGCCGCCTGATCCAAGTCTTGTATCTTTTCCTGGATGCCTGAGAATCGATGGACCATTTCGCATGTGTTACCGCATATTCAACCCTTTTCATTCACTTATGAAGACCCCACTGAATTACCCATCGCCTTCTCTTCGACCTCATCCAGCACCGGTATAAACAATAGAAGTGACAACAAGCAGCCCTGTCTAACCCCTTTTGTGGTATGGAAGAATTCGGAGAGGCTCCCTTCGTAAGCCATCCAGCACTGGAACTCCCTATACATTGCCTGGATGTGCTTCATAATCCTTTCTAAGATCTTCCATCTGTCCAAATTCTGCCTCTGCCCACGCCGTTAAACGCCTTCAGGAAATCCACAAACACCAGGTGGAGGGGATCTGATACTCTCCGGATTGATTCACAATTATCCTAATAGTATTTATTAGATCTATACAGGAACGGTTCGGCCTAAAGCCGTCCTGCTCTCTTCTAAGATATTTTTCAACCTCGCGCTGAATTCTCCTAAGGATAATTTTGGACAGGACATTACTAGGCACCGAGAGAAGCGTGAACGTGATCTCTCTCCAATTGCTGCACTTGGTAAGGCCTCCCTTTTTTGGCACCTTCGCCATTATCCCGTTGACCCAGTCGTGACTGACAACACGGCTTCCATCTATATCTTCCGAAACAGCGGTAAGAGTCTCTCAGCCACACCTTCAGGCCATGCTTTTAATTGTTCCGCCTCGATGTTATCGATCCCCAGAGACTTATCATTCTTTAGGGAGTTTATGGGATCGGCGATTCCCATTAGAGAGGGAGTCTCATCATCAGTTTGATTTACATTTCTTGGCTCTCTTCTTCTTCTTCCCCGAGCTGCTTCTGGAGTACCTTCCAAGCACCAATCCTTCAGGACACTGATTTAATAGCTCTTCGAAGTTCTGACACCACCTATCTCGTTGAGCATTGTACAGAAATGAGTGAAAAATATTCGTGTCAATTTATCGTAGTAAGCGTATTGATTGAGCAGTAATATAATGTGGTAATAAAGAAAACGCATCTAAGAGGTAAACATAGGTTGAGGGAAGTTTTCCATAATCAGAATGGCACGTTAGCTCATCATTGGTTAAATGAAGATATGGCGTGCCGACAAAAAAAAACTTTTGAGAATTTTTTTCATTATTTTCTCGGGTATGTACTTTATGTTATATATAAGAATAGTTAAAGAGATGTAAGGAGATAACTGTAGCCAAGTTTTATTAAAATCATTCCAGCCGTTTTGGCTCTACCGTTAGGTATTGTTTCTAAAGGTTCTAAATTCTCTGGGGCTTTTTTCGACTAGTGCATAGCCACTGGTGCGCACAATATTGAATAATTAATTTTCGTCATTAGCGATAAAGATAGTCTACAAAATGATGGCTCAATCATTAGTTTTGATGAAGTATTAAGGGAGATAAAAAAACCCATTGAGAAATAATACATAGCGATTTTATTCTCTGAATAAAATACAGAGTAATTTCACTGTAAAATGTATTATATTCAGTAATTCAAACATTTTCTTGGTGATTTAACATTCAGGATAGTTAGTACCTTATATTTCCTATATTTTATTTTTTATTTATTAACATTTCTTACATTATCGCATATTATCCTTCACAGGAAAACATGGAAGATAATATCAGCGATTGAATTTATAAAAGAGCCGTTCGAAAGAGGAATGACAGTCTGTTAGTATTAGGTAAAAGAAAATTTGAATAGATAGCATAAAATAATTCGTCAAATTCTATATTCACATCTATAATATTCTATAATATTTTCTATGAGGCCACCTGGGATACTAAATATTGAATTCATAAAGAACATTTAAAATATCCATTTTTTTTTTATTATTACATGCATTTGGATTTGAAAATAATACTAAAATTATGTTTTCCATCCTGCGTTTTTTCACGATGTATCACTTCATTCTTATTCATTTTCATTCTAATATTAGTAACATCTCAGGTCAAAATATTCTATTTTTTCATTAATTATGTTGTTTGTGTATACCGACTTCATAGCAGTTTTGTTTACGAAAATCACAAATAACATGACAGAATACTCAGCAACGTTTGACTGCTTTATGTTTACTCTGATTTTATCCCCGGTGGATAGTGGGTGATATTCATGAAGCTCTATTGGGAGTTGCTTTGATGTCGGCTGTTGTATGCATTAGCTCTGTGCGTTACCTGTCCGGAGGTACGTACTCTGCTTCGATTTGCTAGATTTACAAGCGGATCAATATTGGGTTTTATGTGTTCCTGAAAAATTTGCGTTAATATTATAAACGTGGATAGATAGGGAGAAGGGAGTATTGCGTTTCGATTGGACTATTTGTGTAATTATAAGAGAGGCTAAGAATGAGTCTGACTTGCTTTTTCCTATTTTTTTGGCTTAGGTATTTTACTTGAAGCGTCTTTTGTTTGTTGTTCAATTAAACTCATTTAATACAATCAATAACTTTTTTTTTAAACATAAAACAATAATTGGTACATGAGCACTTTGAAATCGATACAGAACAAATGCAGAAAACAATTGTTGAAATTATACAAAATATTTTTTTTCTCGGCGCTCAGAGAACAACCCTCCAACACGTGTCTAATATTTTTCCACCTAGTATCACCAGAAAAAAAATTGCATTGAAATCGATGATGCCACTTCCATAGAGTTCCCTTGTTAGTGATTTTTGCTCGAATGCTGATGATATAATATTTGTATATTATAGTGTATATTTATTAATTCACTAAACAAAATATTTTTTTTAATATAAAAGCGGTTTGTCATCTGCAAAGTATTTTCGCTGGGAGCGAATTTGAGCTCATATCCGAATAGTGGTTGATCTCTAGGTAGACGCCTTGAAAATCTTCGAGGTAGTCTAAGTTTTCGTGTTAAAGGGCTACGTTGTAAGTCAGTCTGAGGTGGAAATTTTTGTAGTGTTCTGTAATTTGCAACTTTTAGGATGTCCGAATCCACACGATGAAGCCGATAAAACGATGCGTCCACTACTTTTCGCTGTGCTTTTGACTGGGACAACTGAATTGACTGGAAGTTCAAGATTTTGGCTGATCTACATAGCTCAATCCCGTTTGTCCATAAATGTTTTATTAGAACTTTATGGGTTCTAAGTCTCTTAGATAAGGATAGTTTGGAAGGCCTGACAAATAACCTATATAATAAATTAAACCATATATTTATTTGTTTTCTTTTCGGTCTGATTTGTAACTAATTATAATTTATTTTTATAATATAATATATTAGAATATTGTAACCTATGTAGTAGTTAGTTCTACCTTAAGAATGGGAAGTGTCGGACATATGCATACGAAATGGGGACATAACTGATAATCAAATAAGACATTGCCTGGAAAGAATTATTTACATACATACCTAGATCCTATAGATATTACATAATTATCTACATCCTACATACCAAGACATATGTAAGATGCTTCAACTATTTCAGGTTTAATTCAAACCCTACGGATATTCACAGAAAAACAATCAGGTATTCTATTAAGGCTGTTTGCTTGTTTATACATGTTATACATTATACTACTATGAAAATTGAAAATAGAAACTATTTTCTAGTTATTGTTTTCTTTTTTACAACACAACTAGAAGAAAGTAACTAAATGGTTACGCATATATCTCTTGCTACTAGGTAAAACTTCTGCCTCTTCCAATTAATATTTCCGATAATTACTCATCCCATTTCAAACAGTATCAAATAATTTGGGAACAAAGACAATTAAAACTTTAATACAAAATAATGGTCGATTTTATTCAATATTTAATAAATATCAAATAAACTCAGGGATTGAACGACACAAGCGCTTTTGTTCGAAATAATTTTGATGATACTAGGATAATCAAATTAGTTTGATGAATTTCAATCGGTCAGAAGCTAAAGTACTGAACGTTTATTTTCGAATATACCGCGAAAACGACATTCGAGGTCAAATTAAATAAGTGATAGCAATCAATTATTTTTATAACACATGATTTTCATATTATATAAACCATCCAAACGCAGATCTGTTTGTTCTATTTTAGCGAATATACTAATAGAAACAAAAACTGACAAAACATTTTATTTGTTTTTGTTTACATATATTTTTGGTTACACATTTTATTTACAGGTTTGTTTTTAAACATCTGAACTTACAGGAATGTGATATATTCCACCGTGAAAAATGTTTGAGGTTATCAGCCTGCTATAGAAATTTAATTTATCAATTAGATGAAATAAAAAAACTTAAAACTTTCCATTAGTAATGTTTGGATACAAAATTAGTTAGTATTTAAAACCCATAATGCGCCTGGAATTGGCAGGAAACATTGAAAGGTTTATAACTTTCAATTAGGGATTAGGACTTGTAAGTTTTGAATCTACAAGAAAAATCTTTTTAATTCTTTCTTCCATACTGCAACACAATGTTTTATTATCTGCCAATAGGCAATGCAGAATGGATGTTGGCCGCTAGAGCAATCTAGTTTAGTGGAGAGGTAAGCCGGACAGAGACAAGTTGGCGACACAGAGACCGGACAGGCGTGGTGCCCTTACCACAGCTAATTCGATCGGGATTTGCCGGCTGACACAGCAGCGGGGATTTTTCATCGTCACTAGTTGTTTGGACATCCCTTGTCGAGACCAGCTGCACCACGGCTCTCTAAATAATGACCATCGCTTCTGCACTGCGCTCCGGCCACTTGTGTTCGAGGACCTATAGTCCTCATGTCCCTGCAGTTCTGGAAATAATGTAGTGAAGGACTTCCGAAATAGCCTGTTTTACTTGAAAGAATTTGTACAAAGTTTACTGTCAAAAAGTTCAGTTGTTCTGAACACTTCATTGTAATTTTTTCTTAATCAGTAGAAAAAAACATGTATATATCTGGGGTGATCCAATACTATGTAGGAGATATCAGTATCTCAATGAATAATTATATTTGTGATTTAATTGCGAATTGAGGATTATAAAAGGCTTTTGCCTTGGAATCAT